>BPLR01017761.1:0-74442 GCA_021605095.1 Caerostris extrusa | reverse complement strand
GAAAAGAATTGAGCATAATGAGTCTCATATTTTATTTTACCACTGATTGATTACCCGTATGTAAATACTTTTCATGAATCAACCTTCAATTAATAATGACTACTAACTGCAATTCATGCTAAAAATATATGACTTACTAAAAGGAAATATATAAAATATATAAATATAAATGAAATCTTTAAAAAATATTTATTTTATACTAGCGAAATATTTGTTTCTGCGCTCATCATGAGTTCGCAAAATATAATTTTTGGTATTCTTCGAACTCATAACTCTAAATTCATAATAAAACAGACAATATCTTTCAGCCCATTCGCGAGAATGCACTATTTTAAAAGCGAAGTTCATTTTTCCTCATCATTTCGACAGTTTTATTTTTAAATAGATGGATGCATCATGCATCATGTATTTTTTTTTTTCAATGCAATATTTTTTTCACTACTTGGTCATTAAAAAATAAATATATTTTATGAAAGTGTGTTAAACCACACGGACAGGAAAAATGTTCAGGGAGCTGCACCGCAGGTTGGCCACCCCTAGTATAAACAAATATACAAAATCTCATTAAACTCTCACATATTTTATGGAGCATGAGGTGCGATTTAGAGAGGGGGAGGAAAGCAGCTGATAGTGATTTTTCTGCTCATAGAATAAAATGAAAATAAACATTTTAATGATAAGCTGCCTAGCCAATTTAAAGTTATACTTTAAAACGCAAGTTATTTACCCTGTCAATTAAATAATTTTTGTAAATCAATTTTTCATTAACAGGAACAAATTTTCATTTATTGTTGTTTTTTTTTTTTTTTAATTTTTTTTATTATTATTATTTTTTTCATTTTTTTGTTTTTTTGTCATAAAGTTGGGTTTCAATTACATCAAAATTTTTGTAATTATGCCTTTTTTTTTTGAGATACCTTTTTACTTTTCCAATATGTTACAGTCCGACAAATTACTGCTACAGTAAAATGAAATATACAAAATAATGAAAATTTTATATCATGGAACAATTTAAAACACAATCATATAAATTGCAAAATTAATAACAGTAAATAAATGTTTTGATGTTGCCGTTAAAAAATTAATCAAAAAAATATTCACTTACCTCCATAACGCAAGGTTTTACCTTCAGTTTTCAACTACATTGAGACGATTAAAATTACATGCTTCGGTTTCCCATACATTACACATCAGAAATTGAGTCATTTGATCCAAAATCGGATCAATAACAACCATTGAGAAAAAACTCCCCTCTCCATCTCCATATCCCCCCAAAAAAGTAGCTGATAAAAGATTTAATAGCTTATTTCAGCCGAGTCACATACGCACTTATCCATGCGGAAAATACAATGGCTGTACGAGTTACTGAAGGCGATTTGTTGACAGGCCCATATAAAGCAAAACGTCTATGAGATTTGCTGTTTTGAGGCATGAATGAAGTTGTTGATTTTACACCCGCTGGGGATCTTTTGTCAAGATTTTCCGGTGGGAACATTTGGCTTAACCCAGTAAAGCTCAGAATTCAAAAAGACCTTGGAGGATCCCCCACCCCTCTGCCCAGGCACGTACAGTGCTTGTAGTTCCATACAAATAATGCCTTCTTTTTATTAATAAAGTGTTCCATGTCATGCTACAATGTCACCATGTTAAAGCATCATCCAGATCACTTGAGTAACACTATCAATCTCCATCTAACTGCAACAAATTTGTAACCTTACAAGCTTTATTGTCAATAAATGGGGATAAAGCCTGTCGGCTTGCACGCTCCCTAAGACCCCTCACTTACCAAAAACGATTGCAAAAAAAAAGGAGGCGGTCGACAGCGTAACACCTGCTTTTTCGATTTCTTGGTATAGGCTACAAAGAAGGAATGGGTGTTAATTCAATGCAAAGCGGATGTACAAGACTATAAGCGGATTTCTTTTCTTTTTTTTTTTTTTAGTGAAAGGGAACAAATCTTTAAGGGGTAGCTAGAAAGTTGATCATCACGCTGTGCTACTTGCATTTTAAATGATTGGCAGAAAGTAATTTAAAGAGGCCTCACTAGGTAACTTTTAGTGCATAATTTTTTTTATTTTTGCTTGTCTCTCTGCGGTCATTTTGAGCACACTTTGGGTTAATTAGACCAGGGACCTGCAGTTTAACGTGGATTTCGAACCCCTCACAAACATTCCTGCAACCGCCAGCATTCGAACCTGAAACCTGCGGTACCGGGGCCAAAGACCTTTTAGCCATCAAGCTGAGCATAATTTGTCAAACAAGCTTTAATTTTAACATTATCCCTTCGGCAATCACATCATTCTCCTGAGAGTACTTGAGTATTATATGAGTTTTTTTTTTATAGATATCAATTAAGATTTTATTTATCACATGATAATAAAGTGAAATTTTTACAATCCTCATTGTCATTTTCAACCTCAAATTATTAAAAAATTTCTCAATTACTAAGAAGATAAAAGTGCTCTTTTTTAAATCTAAAGTTTAGAGTAAAATTCGAAATGGCAATAAAAAAAAAAATTAAGAGAAGTGTAAAACATTAAATCTTAAATGGTGGTAAAATTTTTTAGCAATTTTGGCAACAAGTCTATGAATATAACATACAGGACAAACTTTTCCGCTGAAAGGAAGGAAAATTCAGAACCAATGCACTGGAAAAGCTTATAAATCATTTGGGATTCTACTCAGAAAGAATTGAAGGCCATACCATACTATTTAAATAAATTACTGAACCAATTGCTATGATTCCAATAACAACTCTTTAGGCGGAAGAAAGAAATTTGAAGCGACTTGTTTAATATATAGATATTCCTTGAATAATCGATAGTACAAATAACAACTATTTGTTTATTCCTTCTGTAAAAAATACTTGCTTGATCCCAATTTAAATTAATTAAATCACAACTTCAAATGCAGTTATTATTCATTCGTACTGATCATTGCCAGTAAAGTTGAAGTTTATTAACTTTTCAGCAATTACTTTTTTTTTTGTAATAGTTTGAGTCTGCTAGTTATATAGTGATTGATGAATCACTACAGATGTTTTAAATCCTTGATTTTTAAACTCAGTGAACTCAACATATTTCTTGATGATATATTCAGGTTTTTGTCTTTCAGTTTTCCTACGTTGCATAAATATCCATGAATAATCAACTTCTTCCTGAGAAAATCATTATAATGGCTTATTTATATAATTATGCTAATAAACTCTCTATCATAAAATATTGTATGCACTATATGGAAGAAATTGTAAGATGAATGTCTGGTATTCATTTAAAACACTTTGACAAATCAGAATATTTGTTTGGGGAATTGGTAATTTGAAGTGATAAATAAATACGAGTATGTGTTAACACGAAAATCAATTATATGTATTTTAAAAAAGACGAAATTATCAGGTATTTACAATACAAATGTTTCTCGTAGATATTCATACCTCATTGGGAATAATAGAATGATTTACGCTAATATCATTTTTAACACATCACAAATATTCGTATATAAATTCGCACAAATATAAAATTTATATATTCATATATAAATATTCGCTTATAAATTCGCACAAATGTAAATATTCGTATATAAATTAACACAAATATAAATATTCGTATATAAATTCGTATAAATATTGTATTCAAATGTAAATATTCGTATATAAAATTAACATAAATATAAATATTCGTATAAAACAAATATAAATATTCGTATATAAATTAACATAAATATAAATACTCGTATATAAATTCGTACAAATATAAAAATTTTTATATAAATTCGTACAAATATAAATATTCGTATATAAATATTCGCTTATAAATTCGCACAAATGTAAATATTCGTATATAAATTAACACAAATGTAAATATTCGTATATAAATTCACAAATATAAATATTCGCTTATAAATTCGCACATATGTAAATATTCGTAATAAATTCGTACAAATATAAAAATTTGTATATAAATTCGTACAAATATAAATATTCGCTTATAAATTCATTATTCGTATATAAATTCAAAAATTCACATCTATATAAATATTCGCTTTAAATTCGCAGCAAATATAAATTTGAGGGAAAAATTAACACAAATATGAATAATATTCAAAAACCTCTATCTATAATTTAAAAAAACCATACTTTGAGGGGAAAAATTTCAAAAGCTAGAAAGAATTTTTTTTTTTTTTTTTGTTCTAACTCAGCCGGCAACCACTTAGACAATTGTCTTTGATGCCTTAAGGCAATCGCCGCACAGACATTACTCACTTTGCATTATCCAGGGGGCGCGTGTAACTTGACAATCCACGGATGCGGAGCAACAATGCCCCCAAAGCTCTACGCTCCTGTTAGACCGGAACTACGGTTTAAAGCGGATTCCGAACCACTACAAACACCCATGGGACCGCCGGGACTCGAACCCGAAACCTGTACCGAGCGCTAACCACTCGGCCATTCAGGCCCTAGCTTGGAAGAAATAACAGGTGAAAAAGAAGAAATCTTTTCTTAATTACATTTTTATTCCAATTTCGGTAAACATTATGCGTTTAATTTTAATAAGCTTGAGAAAAATTAATAAATATAAATAAAAATTTGAACATTATAATTAAGATAGAAATAATAGACATTAGAGGTTAAACATAAAATTTCATTTCATTTTTGCAGACGAAAACTTTCAGGGCAAAATTAACTATTAATCGATTTTTGCTTTTTAGTAAATGAATTATGCATTTTGATTGTAATAACAAAATTAAAATTTTAAATTTTAAAGCTTCCTTATAAATGAATTGTATTAAGAAGTGAAAGGTAATCTGAAATGTAGGACTAATATTTACGAGATCCCGATATTTAATAGTTTTCTTAAACGCTTACGATCAATGCAGGGACCTATTTAATATTCCGAACCACTACAAACATCCATGGCATGAAAAAACCTGATACACTCGGCCATTCAGGCCCAATTAAGAAGTGAAAGATAATCTGAAATAAATATTTACGAGATCCCGATATTGTTTTCTTAAAGAGCCTGAATGGTACATTAGTGGCTGATACATAATAGATTACATAATAGGTTTACTTATAGAGCCTTGGCCGAGTGGCTAGCGCTTGGTGCCATGGGTGTTTGTAGTGGTTTGGAATCCGCTTTAAACCGTAGGTCCCGATCCTAATAGGATCGTAGAGAGCGTTGTGGGGGCATTGTTGCTCCGCGTCCGTATCTTCAAGTTACACGCGCCCCCTGGGTAATGCAAAGTGAGTAATGTCTGTGCGGCGCTTGTCTTAAGACATCCAAGACGTCCATTTCTGTTTGCCAGCTGCATTGGAAAAAAAACCAAAAAAACATTACTTATTTATAGAGATGTGAATGTTAAGAAAGTTGGTATGAGTTAAAAAATGTATAATTAACATTTTAAAATAATTATGACACTAAATAAATAGTATCAAATATATAAAATAAAATAACACTACAAATTGCCAAAATTCCTAAGTCAGGACATAAAAATTGTAATAAGCACGACAACTATCTTCAAGGTAAATATATACAAGAATAGAATATCTCCTATGATTTTCATATAAGAACACTAATATATTATGCATTAAACTTAAGTAATATCACTAAATAAAGGTAAGAAATTAATTTTTTCAAATCAAAAGAAAAATTTAGTAAGTACCAGGAACCTAAATATTACTTATTCAGCTATTATTTAAAATTTAAACTATTTTAATTCATTTATGAATAATTCAAAGTATTTGATGAAACAGGAGGTGAGGATTTTGAAAATTTCAGTTTTCGATAAGTCCTATTTAGCACTAATTTACAGCAAATATATATAAATATATAAATATACTCAGGTTAACTTTTTTAAGTAAAAATTTGTAAAAAAATAATAATTGCAATACTAATAAAATATAAATTAAAACAGTATATATTAATGTTTCCCAATTACAAGAAATACAAACAAACAACACTTGACAATTGTTACTGACTTAGAGACAAGCATTAATCTTTATATATTAGATATAATATTATTATTTAAACCAATTTATATAAACCAATTAAGCAACCAAACCAACCCAACATATTTTTATATAAACCAATTTCAGAAATCACTGAACTTTACTCTATAACAAAATGAATAGGAATTGATCTGCATATGATAAATGAAGCTGAACCACAAATTCCTCTGTCTATACTGATACGAGTGCTACGATAAATCTATAGGTGGAATATAAGTTTAGAGAGTAGGCAAAGAGGGTATGAAAGTAAAGGTGCTATGCCTGGAGAGTCCATTCTCAATTGATACAATTTGTTACAGTATAGATGAACCTCTTTGGTGCATAACAATAAAGCTAAATTTATATGCATATCTATATATATGCGATTCTAATGTTAAATGGCATCAGGTCAAAATCAAAAAAATGTTCACAAATTTCAATCATTTAAAACAAAACTTTTAATGGTTTGTTTTTAATGGCAAAAAATTAAGTTAAAATAAAATGTAGGTTTTAATCGAATAAAATTGTTACTTTTTTTTTTTTAAATTTGCTGAAAGTTTGTGTTTCCCTAGTTCTATAATTAAAAATTAATAAATTATCTAGTTCAGTAACTGCTTTTGCATTTAATCTACGTTCAAAATAGAAAGACAGAAATGACCCACTTGACATAGAGCGCCATCTATCAGAATTATATAAAATCAATTTTAAAGACATATATTTAAGAATAAAGTTCTAATCTTTTATTTACGTTCAACAAATGAATCTTTTGAAAGCAAATGCATGAAATTTTAAATAATTTGTTTATTGCATTGTATTTTATATATTCAGAGATGTCAAACATGGACACATTTGAAAAAAAAAAAAAGTTTTAGAAAGCATATAAAAATAATTATGTATTATTATTAAGCAAAAAAGCGATTAAATCATGTATTACATCAGATTACTACTATGACTAAATAAGCAAGACTAGCAATACATAATAAGCTCTGAATTGTTGTGATGGCGAAGTCTTTTTTTTTTTTTTTTTTTTTTATTATTATTATTATTTTTTTTTATTTAATGAGTCCTTGATATTATTATATCCCTTATAAAAATAGGAACTATAAATTGATATTTAAGTAAAAAAGCATTAATTCTTCTATGTTTTAAATGAAGCTTCAGTTTATATTTTGCAACATTAGCGATCCACCAGCTGGTGTCAGTATGGACAGTTATGCATGCGGATCAATAATTTAGTAAAAGAATTATAAGAAATGCCCTACTACAGGCTGCCACTACTACAAAAGTCACACATTTTTAATTTTCATTCATGTATTTAAATTTTTCATGATTAATTATATTATATATCATTATATTATTAATTATACATAATTTTAAATTTATAACTTACTTTATTTTTCGTATTTCGTATTAATTTCCATTCTTAACAAACACTCTGATATAAAAAAAAATAAGTTACGAATTTTTTTTTTTTTCAATTTCTACTATTTCGACAATAGAACTTTTATTCGACAACAAACTTTATTGCTGAAAAAGGCAAGAGTGCAAAGGATTTAAGTGGAATTTCAATTGCAAATGCCAAACACTGATAACGGTTAAGAATTGTGGCTTGTCGAATTGTAAAGAAAAAAAGTATCGTGAATAAATATTTATGCAAATAAAAAAAAAAATTAGGAAGTTAAATCTTTTGTAATAGAATATTTGAAAGAAATAAAGAACTATATTTAAGAGGTTCACAATCAAATAAATCTCAAAAATTAAATATTTAAAAATTGTAACTCAATGTTAATTAATTTTTAACAATTAACTTTAAATTGAAAAAAATATTTCTAAAACAAGCAACCCAATAGCGCTGGACGCCAAGAAATAACACCAGGCAGACTCGCAAGGTCAAAAATATTTTTTTTTTTTTTAATTAATAATAAAAATATTTTTTTTACAAAATGAAAAAAAAATTATTTGTAATTTCTTTGGTCAGACACAAGCACAAAGGATAATAATTTCAGAGAAAAAAAAAAATTAAAATGCTAAATGTTGTAGTTTTTAAGTTACATCGGAATACCGTACCAATTAAAAAAAAAAAAAAAAAAAAAAAAAAGTGTACTAGTCTTGTTTCCAGTTCTGTAATAATATTTTAAAGTTGTATTTAAGAAATGAAATGGCATTCAGAAGACAAGTTACGTCACCGTTTGTAGTTTATTAACAAATTATATGCGTTCTAGCTGCTCATGTGACAGCGACCTGGCGGCCAATTGTCTAGCGCGTTGGACTTTGGTGCCATAGGCTTCAGGTTCGAATACTGGCATGAGAGATGCATGTTTGTTAGTGCTTAAAAATCTTAAGTTAATTAATAAAATTTGCATAAAAAATGATTTTGCTTTCAAATTAAAGAATGTTAATAAAATAAAATAAAACAATTAAAATTTAAACAGAAAAACATCTCTTGCTTGAGAACAAAGTTAAAGCAAGAGATCGAAAAATTTAGTTTAAAACTATTTAAAACTATAGGTACAATTAGGAGTCCGTTGACGATGCCCAAAAAAAAAAAAAACAAGGTTAAAAAGTTAAAATTAAAAATTTAAAGCTAATAAAAAATATAGAAAAGAAATTAAGTAGTAGCACAACTAAAAATAGTAAATATAAACATACAATATAACAATCTTCAAATGCTTTCTGACTGGTTGACACGCCGACAGATGGCGCCATCAGTCAGTTGGTGATTCACAAATTTGAAACCTGACAAAAGTCAGGAAAAGCACATCTTTTTAATTAATAAATGAAATAACGTAGTAATCAATGTATGTGACATCCAGAACAGAGTTATTACTATTGAGTTAAGGAGATTAAAAGTTAAAGCAATAAAATTTAAGAGATTAACAAGTCGACAATTTAAAATTTATGGAAGGTATTGAAAGAAAAACAAAAAAAAAAAAATAAAATTTAACCTATCCCAGCTCGAAGCTGTTAAATAAAAACAAAATTTAGTAATAGATGAACTTAAACTATTTGACAGATGTAAAGGAATTAAAATTTTAAGATCCAATTAAAAAGTAGAAACTATTTAAAATAAAAATTAAAGGTAGCCATGTTCTAATTTAAGTTGCACATCGTAGCAAATAAATAAGTTAAGATTTAAATGCCAAAAATAGCAGCTCAGATTCGCTTGAAGTGATCGGAGTGACTAGACAACAGCCACAGCGGTAGAATCGGTACGGTTGTAGGATAAAATCCACAACGCCTTTTCAATGCCGGGAAAGATTCCCATTGCTGATCATAGATGGCTCTGGGTCTCTTCCTGGAGCTAGCCACACCTGGATGGTATACAGGTATTTGCCGGATCGCTTCGTTACGGATCTGAGGGCATTTTGAATGAAAAGATTTAGAAATTTTGAAGATATAGTCCATAATGGGTTCTATATTCAGATCTCTGTGGAGTTTGCTTCCTTCTAACAAACCACGGGGCGTTGACTATCATAGCTACCTGTTTATTTTGAAAAACTTGAAGCTTCTTAAGATTTGCGATGGAGGAGGACGCCCAGATAGGACATCCATATAAGAGAATTGGTCGAAGGATAGACTTATACAGTAGAACCTTGTGTCTGATCGCTAGCCTGCTCTTTCGAGAAATTAGGCTCTTAGCTTCACGCTAGCAGCAGTTGCTTTGGCAACTACTTTAGCAAAGTGGGTATTAAAAGTCAATTTGGAGTCAAAAACTAACCCCAGGTACTTATATTCAGTAACCCAGGGGACTGGTTGGCCAAAAAGGGTGACATTCAAAATAGAACCAATGTTCTTTTTACGTGTAAACAGAAGGCACGCACTTTTGGTGGGATTAACTTTGATTTTCCAGGTGGTCAACCAACTTTCCAAGCGAGGGATGTAATTATTAAGCAAAGCAACGACGGAGTTTGGTGTTTTGTGCTGTGCAATTATCGCTGTGTCATCTGCGAACATGGCCAGTTTACAGAACTCTGGCTTAGGAATATCGTTCACAGAGATTAAAAACAATCTGGGACCGAGCAGTGAACCCTGCGGTACCCCGCTCCTGATTGGATGATCGCTTGAAATGGTCCCTCCCACTCGCACTCTGAAATTACGCAAAGTGAGATACGAGTGAATAATTTTAATGAACTGGGGCGAAAATTCAAGTCGCATGAGCTTGAGTAATAAGCCATTATGCCAAATTTTATCAAAGGCTTTGGCTACGTCCAGAAATAATATTCCCGTAGATTTACGATTGATAAAGCCATCATGGATCAGCTCGTTAACACGTAAGAGCTGGTGAGAAGTACTGAGTTGGGTTCTGAACCCAAATTGCTCAGGGATGAGAATATTATGATCTGTGCAGTGCTGATCCAGGCGTTTAAGAATCGAATATTCGAATATTTTACTCACTCCACTGAGTAGTGAGATTGGACGGTAATTTTGGGAGTAGGCCCTATTACTATCAGGTTTTGGAATAGGAATAACTACGGCGGTTTTCCAGCTCTGTGGAAATAACACTTATCGATTAGAAAATTAATCAAATAAGTTATCAGTATCACATAAGTGTACGGTAGAGATTTGAGCATGCGATTACTAATGCGATCAATCCCAGGAGACTTATTAGGTTTAATTTTTCTGATGAATTCACAGACTTCCGCTGGGCTGACCTGACTAATATCATTTATGTGTGGTTGTTGGAGGAAGTCTGCTACTTCAGTGTTGGTGCGTCTGAAGAAGTTAGGATCTTCGACGTCGTGGTTCGTTTCAAACTGAAGTTGTAGGCTATCAGCTAAAAGCTCGGCTTTCTCCTCAGGTGCATAAGCAAAAGTTCCATTGGAGCGTATTAGTGGTGGGATGTTGGTAAAAGGTTTACGCAACAAAGACGTACGTCTAAATAATGTTGTTTGAGGCGTCATGGCCTCTATGGTGTGTTCCCATCGTTGCTGAGAGAATTTCTTAGTCATTATTCGAACAATAGCCACTTGTCTGAAATAATCGGCTCTGGCGTTCGGATCCCTAGACTCCTGCCAGAACCGACGTAAGAGCATTTTTATATTTGATTTCATTTTTAATCTCGCTTGGAAACCTAACAGGTGGAGGTTTAAATTTTGGTTTGGATGATTCACTCAGAGCTCCTTGCAGTGAGAGTTCTAGGTCTGCAATGAGGCGATCGGCGTCAGCGGGTTCGCTTAAATGTAAAGGTGGGAGGGGCTTAGTGCGTAGCACATAGCTGAAGTCCTCCCAATTGGTCAAAAGCTGGTCCGGACCTTTCAGTGATTCTACGCTGGTTTCAAAGGTAAACAAAACAGGTAGGTGATCCGAATCAAGTTCGTTAATCACCTCAACTTCACAATTAAAAGGTATAAATTTACAAATGCCAAAATCAAGGACATTTCCCGCGCGGTTATTAGCAATATCAAATCTAGTTGGTCTGGGGGGGGTCACGACTTTCAATCCTCTTTGGAATTTCAGATACCTGTTCAATTTAAAACCATTTTGGTTTGAACGTCCGAAATTCCAACTAGAGTGGAAAGCGTTCAGGTCGCCAGCTAAGATCACATTAGGTCCAGATTTCAGTATCCTGTCAATGTCCTCCACCGGGTATCCACCTGGGTTTCTAGGTGCGACGTAAGTCGAAGCGATGATGATGGGGGAAAATCATTGAGATTAATTTGAATCATGGCTACCTCGGCGCAATTAAGGCGCGGAGCAGGTAGTTCATGGTGCCTGATACTACTTTTAACATAAATGCAGGTGCCTCCGCTTACATATGAATTTTGGTTGATTCTATCAAAACGATAGAATCGATAATTTGCGATCAGTGGGGTCTCTCCAGGTCTTAATTTAGTTTCCTGGACCAAAAGAACATCAAGGTTATACTCGTAAGTGAATTCTCTTACCTCACTAATTTTGGAACGCAATCCATTTGCATTCCAGGTGGCAATCCTGAGAAATTCCAAGTTGGCGTTGAACATTAAAATCTACCAGTCTGGATGTCAACATAGGCCTTGAAGATTATCAAAGCCCTGGAATGGTGGTCTGTGACATTTCGTAAAGTGTTTATGCACATCTCAAACGCAGAGACGAGGGTCTGGGGGTCCATGCCCTGTTGGATGTACTTCATCAAATCTCCTATGATGATGGAGCAGTCGATCTGCTGGGCAGGGGGAGATGTGGTGGACCGTACGGTAGCGTCAGTGGGCATCGGGAGTGGCACGTGGATGGCGCGTGGCTCCGCGCCAGGAACGGGGCGTCGGGTAGCAGCTGCTTGGGTGGTCCTAGGTGCGGGCTTTCTGATGTTAGCCTGGGGAGGAGTGGTTCTCGGCATCTGTCTTTGATGTCCTGCGGTTAGGCTGGCGTAAGACAGCTCTTGGGTCACGGGCCTGGGCACAGGTGTGGGCATCAGGGGAGTACGCTTGCCGGGGCTTTTCCTCTGCTTTTGGAGCTTTTTGGAGCCGGGGCACCTAGGGCAACCTCGCCAATTTGCGGCATGGTCGCCACCGCAGTTGATACAGGTTGCGGCCTGGTCAGATGGCCTATCACAATTTTCGGCCTTATGTGGGCCCGCGCAGCGGACACATCTCTTGTGGGTAGTCGGCATACTTCCGAGGAGTGAAAATACCCCCTGACAGTTCCAGCACTGACTGGGGCCGGGGCGTCCTCGGTATGCCTCTATTGAGATCTGCAAGCCTAAAAGTTCAGAGACTTCATAGATTCTCTGGGTCTGCTGCCCTTTTTTGATTTGGGCGTAGTAGAGCGGCATGGGCTCTCTTGATTTGAATTTTGAGAGCCGAGAGATTTTGAGTAACTCAAAACCCTCTTCGGTAAGTTCGGCTTTTATGTCGTCAATGTTCGTGGACGCTGGCAGGCCACGGATGACCACCTTGATGGGTCTCTCTTCTTTAAGTGAGTAAGATTTATAATTGAGGCCTTTCTCCTCCATAAATCTAGTCAACTTGCGAAAGTCCTCGTCATTATTGACTTGGACTTTCACAAATCTGCCAGTGAACTTGCACTGGACCAATGGCACCTCAGTTTTCAAGATATTAAGGACTGAGTTCCAGTCTGTTTTGGGTTGAAAGTAAATGGGGGGCGGTCTTGCGTCATAGACTGCAGTCTCCTCATTAAGTTCGGGAATAGAGTTTATGTTTCCCGCTGGTGCAAAAGAGTTGCTAAGTGTGACTGGGGAGTTAGTCTCCTGGTGCTTTTCTTGCTTTAGCAGTCAGGTGCTTGGCCGGGGCTTTATACCCTTCGGCGTCAGCCGGTCTTTTCTCTTTGCGACCGCTTGTTGCTTCGCGAGAGAGATTTAGGGCGCTATCATCCAAAATTGGGAGCGCTGGGGCTGATTCGGTTGCTAGGAGCTCTCTAGCATATAGAGCCCTTTGGCTCCTTTCCTCAATCTCACTATATGATGGTATTTGAAATAGGGATAGCCCATATTCAAATTTGATATTGTCCAACAGCTTGTACATTGCTGACATCTCAGCGTGATGTTGAGTCGCAGCTGGATCTTCAGCTTTGAGTTTCCCGATTTTGGCTGCCGTCTGAGTTAATTTTAGCTTGTAGCCACAAGCTTTTCTCAGAAGGCCCTGATTAATTAGGACGTATTCGTCCGATATCTCCCCTTAAGAGGGGGCAGGTTGGCAAACAGTTTGTTGTGTTTCCATCTCAATGTTCTCGGGTATGACCGCCGAGCTTTCCGGGGATTCTATGATGAATCCAGCACTGAGTGGTGGAAAATCATCTGGTAATTCCTGATGAGGTAGAATTCATGATTGCAAAAGAAATCAATAGAAGCAACCGCAAGGTAAAGAAAAAGCAAAAACAGAGCTAAGAAATAGCGTGTTTACAAAAATTCCGTTAGGGATCAGGGGCGGGGTGAGTTGAAGAAAATATGAAGTATTATTTCACAACAAATACGAAATAAGAAAAGGACTCTAGCCTGTAGTAATAAATGTTTTGACTAATAAGTGAGAACTAAAATAATGGAAGAATTGCAAAAAAAAAAAAAAAAAAAAAAAAAAAAAAGAATTTAATTCCATTACAGGAAAATAAGGAATGAAGAGGATTTCGAAAAGCTGCTGAAATATGTGTTAAAAGTGAAATGTATAAATTATGTTCGAATATGAATTTTCGTTCAAATATATAAGATTGTCGCTAAAGTTCTAGAAATAATAGTATCAGTTTCACAAACTATAGTTTATTTATTACTTTTTATAACCAATTTTGTGTTTGAACTTTTATTGATGTGAATTAATGGAATAAATTAAAATTTCGCTTCTTTTGATGTCAATGAGATATTTGACAATTATTTAAGAAAAGTAATAGCTAATACAGTAAACAGATTTACCTACAAAATAATATGCTCTTAAGAAATATTTTTTATTTAAATATATAATAATGATTATTAGTATATCTTTCAATTAAAACAAATCAACTAATTAAATCCTGGGTGAAGCCCTGGTATATTAATTATTTGTTAGCATTTTAAAGAAAATATATAAACTTTTAAATTTACCGTAACTTCATGCCTATAAGCCGTAGTGTCATGTAACTCGCAAGCATAATCTTCAGTTCGAAAAAATAAAAGATCACGTATAATCCGCGTATAATACTATTAATCACGTATAATATTATTTTAATATCCTGTTATAAATCAAGCAAGACGTTTTCAGTTTTAAAGAGCGTTTTCAGTGCCAATATTTCTAAGAAAATTATGTTTTAAACATAAAGAGAAACCAGAAATAGGAATGCAATTAACTATGAAAACAAAGTAGGCGACATTTTACCGACAATTTATAATTCATATCTACGATTTCATTCCACACCTTTTTCAGAAACTAACAACATCGATATATTTTATATACACAAATATATACACAAATTTTCTTTCAGTATATTCCACGCTGATCAATTTTGGCTATCAGCAACTGTAATTGCTCTTCTCTTCCTTCAAAATTCTCGTACAGCTATTTATTCTTCGCTGCTAATAAGCTTTATTTTCTCTGGAGTTTTCTATACAGGCTAAAATTCAACAAAAACCTTCATATTAATCTTCCGAATCTAATGAATAATGAAAGTTGTTCAGCTTTGGAAAGCCCAAATTATATCTTGTATCGAGTCCGGCCATGTTGATTTTTATAACTTTCAATATGCTGTATTACTTTTTAAACTTTCATTAATGCCATTAGTCGAAAAGATGGGAGGCAAGAAATACATAAAATTCTGCTCTTAAATTTGTTCATAGCCAACTGTTGGTATTGGTATACAACAGTTGGCTATGAACAAAGTTAAGAGTTTTATAACAATAACTCAAACAGGGTGCAGTGAACATTTTTTTAGTAGTAAAGTAAAAACTGGGTGCAGTCAAATTTTTAGCAGACTTTATCATTCAAACACATCTTCTGAGAGACTCTTTCCTTAAAATAAAATAAAAATTAACATATACATACGGAAGAAGCAACAACGTAATATAAAACCCCCACTAGAAGCGGAAATTTAATTAGCAACTCCTAAACGTTACAATTATTTTCATTTATATATTCAGAATGGTATGACATCAAGTATACAAATCATGCCAAATTAGTATACTTTGCAAAATGAGAAATTGCTTAATGGTAAATTGTAACGAACAAAATGAAAAATTACAGTTAAAATATTCTAACAGGCACACATACATAGACACATACGAAAATATACTTGTGAAAATATACATATTTAATCATATACGTTGGTTGAAAATCAAATCCATTGCTAAGAAGAAATTTGTTTAGAGGAAGAGAATCAGAAACATATTCATTTGGTTAAAGTTTCAAGATTACAGGTTAAAGTATGAGCGGAAATAACCATTTTAAGTGTGGAATGATAGTACATTAATGAATGCTGTTGTTTTCACGAGTTTTAATGCGTGTTCAAACGCGAATACATTGTGTCGCACAGGTATCATATGTTAGTTTTTAGAGATGAAGTTCCATTTTTATTGCAACTATCAATCGCAATTGCAATATTAATAAAATAAGCAACGGTCTATGATGGTTATAGATAAAAATGGATTTATCATTAAATAATCTAATGATCTTGCAGACCAAGGAATCTTATCTAAACTTTTGTAGAATATTTTAGATGACAGCAGCGGTACGGGGGGAGAGTTATCCTATTGGAAAAAGTCACCTGGAATAATCATCAAAACGGTTAGCAAAAACGTTGAATCACTTGTTTGACGTACAAATTTGTTGTCAAGTGTGTTGGATAACAACTATAATGTTTCGGTTTTCGATAGGGAACTTCTTTCCAATCCATACCTTCTGGTGTAAGTCCATTGTATCAACGATTCAGACAGATTGGCTCCAAAACAACTATTTGAGAAAACAACTATCCCCAGTTCACTCTCCAATAAGCTCTAGTTTGACACCATTGAAGTCACAAATGGTGGGGATTTGGAGTTTACGGCATGAACGCTATAGCTCGTCCGGCTCAAAACTGCCCGTTAAGTACTAATTTGTTATCCTTCTATGGAACATTCTGGTGCCAATAGAAGTTCGAATTTGTGCTGCACCTGCACAAATTCGATCTACAGCCATGGTGTGTAGATTGCATGGTGTAGATTACAGCCATTGGCTCTACAGCCATGGTGGTTAATACAGCTGCTGTCCCTCTCAGCAATGACCATTATGCGGCTTAAAGGCGGTATTCTTGAGACAATATTCTCTTGTGATCACTTAAACCAACAATCATACGCAGTGCTCCAGCCAAAAGACGCCAAGGATGTGCCCATGTAAATTTGTTCGCAATGTCCACCTTGAAAAAAATCCACCTTCTAGTGGCGCTATTGCAACATCACGGATCGTTATTGATTTGACAGACCAAGTGCAACAGGCATGGAAATTTATCCCACAAAATGACATGAGACCTCTACACTACGCTTTTCGAATTTGCATTCAAAATCGTAGAGACTATACTGGTTATTAATGTACGTTCATTTCATATTTGATATGTCTCTTTCCTCTAATACTTTGCCTTTTTGGCCTTTTAACTATGCACAAATATGTTGCCTAGACAAATATGCTTTGCCTAAATTTCCTTCCTCTAAACTAATTTCTTTTTGATGTCAGGATTTTATTTTACACCAATGTATATACATACACATATACTTGCATAACTAAATTAGTATGTACACATTGATTCTTTTGAGTATACAAATACACATTCTTTTACTTGGATATACCCACGTACATAACGCCGACACACATGTTATATATATGGATACATATATGCGTAAGTATATAATATACGTATATACGTATATTATATTATGTGTATATTATATTATACGAATATTCTACGGATACTTATATGCGTACGTCACCACAAATGTATATACACATAATGGTGTATTCATTTACATATTTACACAGTACATATATGTTAACATTCGCTCATAAATAAATAAGCATTCATATATTCATGCATATTTGCGTACATATATAGATATAAACAATGAGTGTGAGATCATATGTGTACGAGCATATATGTTTTCCATGTGTGAGCATATATATAAATATATATGCTCACATCCAAATGTTCATATATACAGACTGACGTACATAATGCCCATTTACACAAGACCTATTAACACATTTTATATGCATATTTGAAACGTGTATACATACACAAATGCCTGCATACAAACATATATATATAGGCACATACATGCTTACATTACAAATACAAATATATATATTTTTATATATATACATATTTACATGCATACGAATGTAAACATACAAGCAATATACATACATTACACATATACATTACTTATAAACATTTAAAATATATTACATACAGGATTACATTTCAAACAATCCCACACATGCCTACATGCATAAGCGCTTCTATCTCTCTCAATATATATGCACCCCCCCCATATATATATATATATATAAATATATATATAGATAGATAGATAGATAGATAGATAGATAGATTGATAGGTAGATTAGATATACATACATAAGTTGCATATATATATATATATATCTATATGGATACGTACATATAGACCTGAATGTGGCATGTGCTCAGTCATGTATGCCTCATTTCATACATATACGATTATAAATGTTCGTACATTTTCATAGACGTAAATTAAAATATATAACATACTAATATATTCTCATATATGTACTCTCAAATGTGTGGGTGTCCGAATTTCTTATACTTATAATTTTAATCGCTGTGGAATATTTAAAATTCACATATATCGAATCATTTCTGAATTTAAAAAGCAATTGATAAAAGAATTTTTTTCATGAATTTATTATTAATAAGATGTTCACTAACACATCCAATTATTTTTAATCATTAAGCTATTGAAGCTTAAGAATTTTTTATAAACAAATGAACGTGTATTTGAAAAAAAAAAAAAAAAGATTATATGTGTTAATTTTAATAAATTTAAAAAAGCATATTTATTTTCATTTCCAAAGAGAGAAAAAAAAAAAAAACTAAAAGGAATACTTTTGGCTACCAATTTAATTTTATTGTAGTAACAAGAGAATAAAATAACAAGGTGAAAAGATTAAACTTAATTAGCAGCGATATGGAAACTGTTATCACCTCAGATTTGCCCGAAATTCAAAATAAAAAAAAAAAGAAATCTTACAACAATAACGACATTAAAATTAATTAAGTCGATTCTCAAAACATTGAAAATGTCTTTTTTTTTTATGATTTTCTAAATAATTCTCGAAAACAGCTCCTTAATTATTAAAAAGTCAAATAAAATATGCTATCTTTGAAATAAATAATTCCATTTGATAAGATATGTTAGCAATAAATATCTTCAAATATAAAATATTATTTGAGAGTTCATTATAAATGTAAGATATTTAACATACTGGTTAATTTTAAAAAATTTTTAACGCTGGTATTGTCATATTTTCGAAATATATTAATTGGCTGATTCGTGTAAAGTTTCTTTCCTTTCTTTTTTTTACAAATTAATTGATTCTTAGTGTGTAAACAAAAGTTATTTTAGGAAACTTAATCTGTTGGTTTCGCTGGTCGTTTCTCATTTTATGAAAGGTCTGTTTTTGTAAAGATTTAAAATTAATAAATATTTGAAAGGCATTTCTATATGTATTGTATATAGGGCCTGAATGGCCGAGTGGCTAGCGCTCAGTACCACAGGTTTCGTGTTCGAGTCCCGGCGGTGACATGGATGTTTATAGTAGTTCGAAATCCACTTTAAGCAGTAGGTCCCGGTCTAACAGTATCGTAGCGCTTTGCTGGGGTATTGTTACTCAGAGTCCGTAGCTTATCTTCAAGTTACACGCCTCCTGGGTAATGCTAAGGGAGTAATGTCGGTGCAGCGCTTGCCTTAAGGCACCGAAAACAATTTTCTATGTGTTTGCCAGCTGCATTAGAAAAAAAAAACCCCATATTTATTGTATATATGAGGGCATTCTATAAAAAAAGGCAAATCAATCAAGAAATTTTGGTAAATTTATTCCCTTAAATTTGTATTAATCATATAGTTTTCATTCAAAATTTACTATAATACAATTTTGCAACAAAATAAATTTTCCATCATATTAACAATTTGAGATTGTACTACATTTGAAGCCTTTTATGTAAAGGGGGATTATAATTAAAAGTTCCCACTTTCAAAATGCTGTAAAAAATCCACTCGTCACAATGAGTTCAAATTTGAACTGAAGATACTTGAAGAAGGGGGAAACGCCGCTGCATCAAAAAAATTCAAAATGTATGAATAGATGGCGCTGTAAGCGGCATAAATGAAATGAATTCTTCTTCCAGTAATATTTTTGAATCGAAATTACAACGTATTAGGCAGGAGTTGCACATTAAACCAACTGTAACGTTCAATGTGCTTGATTGTTTCGATTTTTTGACGGGAAAAAATGACTTCCAAGTCATTCAACAGTTGTGACACTTTTAGTAGAAAGCCCATACACCATGGTAAGGTCGTACCAAATTAGATGGGAAAATCGGTGAACTTTTTTTTTTTTTTTGATGCCTTACCGTTTCCCTTCTTCAAGTATCTTCAGTTCAAATTTGAACTCATTGGGACGAGTGTTTTTTACAGCATTTTGATGTGGGACTTTATTTATAATCACCCTGTATTTGTTATTATATTTAAATATCGGCGTCTTTTACTTAGGTACATTCGCCACTGGAAAGACAGAAATATGGAGGTTTCAGCGTTATCCAAGAGCCTACTGAATCAAAATCTACATAGTACACTTACATTTTTACACAAATTCAGCAAACCCATCAGCATCTGTTTAGTCCGCAGCTTTCTTTCTAATTATCGAATTTTTCGAAAACCTTTCCCATCCTCGGATTTATTCTACTTATTCTTGACCTTGATACGAAAACTATCAGTTTTGATTCGCTTCGGTTTTTGGACTAAGCTCTATTAATT
Organism: Caerostris extrusa; assembly: GCA_021605095.1. Taxonomy (NCBI): domain Eukaryota; kingdom Metazoa; phylum Arthropoda; class Arachnida; order Araneae; family Araneidae; genus Caerostris; species Caerostris extrusa. Next base: position 54,022 of record BPLR01017761.1, on the reverse strand, counting down.
CGCTATTTATGCTATCATATAATAAGTCACTTCAGGTATATAAAATATAATCAGATATATAAAAAGAGACAGTACAATAATACTTCAGGTATATACAATGCAGACAATAGAGCAAGACTTCAGGTATATAAAATGTAAAATATTTGTCATTACAAGAGTTGGGAGTCCGAGTTGGATGCAATGAGTCTGGTATCGAACATTTTCGACGGAATTCAAATGAGAAGTCGTCTTAAAAATATAATCCCAACTTTTTTTCAATAAAATAATTTTAATTTTTCCAAAATTCTTGAAATTAATACTAAAATAAAATGTTCACAATGCAATTCAATTGCATCCTTTATTATTACATCCCATAGCAAGGATAGTTACTGCATTAACAGCACACCAAGTAAGTATTAAGAAAGTTTCCTCAGCACTGAGGCTTATAAAAATCTATCTAGGATCAAATATATATATATATATATATATAAATAAAAAATATATATAATAAATAAATTAAAAAATTAAAAATAATTATTTTTAATAAAAATAAAATAATAATAATAATAATAAAATAAAAATAGCAATAAAAAAAAAATAATAAAAAATAATAAAAAAAAATAAATAAAAAAATAATAAAATTTTAAAAAATTAAATAAATAAATAAATAAATAAAATAATATACATTAAATAATATAAAAAATAAAAATAAAAAAATAAAAGATTTAATGTATTACAAATTATTATTTTTTTGCTTAAATTGTACATTTTCTTTTGCTATTCTATAATTCCTTGGGACCTGTTCATTTGGTATTTTTTTTTTTTACTTTAGAATGCAAGAGGAAAATATTACACCCTTTAAAGTAATATAAATATTTTGTTATGAAAAAACTATTTTTACAGATACATGACTTTAATAAAAGTCATCGAATTTATTTCAAAAATTCTTCTAAATCCATTAGCAAAAGTCATTGTATACAAAATTATGGAAAAGAATTAAGACTTGGGATTCTATTTACGAAATCCGACTTTAGAGTCGAAAATGTTTGGCCGATTACCCAACCCTGGTAATAAAATACATGCATATATTTACATAATTTAAAACTTTTTAAAATTAAATATTTTATATTTATCGCGCAATCTTAAATGTTTCAATTAAATTCATTTTTTTATACGGAAATTCAGAAAAATATATTTAATTAATTTATTGATGGCGTAGAAATTCTAAAATCTATAATAACTTAAAATTCTTGCATAAATACACATAACTTAGGATATAAAAGTAATCATAATAGCGCAGTTATTAGATTTCTTGAAACTATGGTTCTCAAAGAAAATGGTCAGTTGGCCTACAGGCTTTCACCCGCTGAGGAAGTATATTTCGCGCACCCTATGCATTTCTGAGTTTCGGGTTTTTTGGCTTAGAAGTGGAGTCCTTCCATAAATAGGTCTCTAAATGTGTTTATTTTATGTCTCTAATTGTATGTGTGTGAGTTCTCCAGTCTGTACCTCAAGTATTTTCAACTAGACCACATACAATTATGATCTGGTTGCCCGACCTGTACACTACAATCTGGTGCCAGAATATGTGACGTGTAACCACACCAATACAATCTGACTGCCTAAATTGGTATTCATATCCTGCTACAACTCCGATAAGTAAATGTTTTACTAAATTAAAGTATAATTTGAGTTCTATAAAACTTTTTGTTTCAAAGTACAAAAATGCGTAGTTAGAATCTGCCATATCCATAACTCATAATTATAAGGATGAGAGGACTTGAACTCTATTGAATGTTCAGTTTCTACCACTTCATGATTTGCTGATGATTTGCCAGATCAATGGATGCTTTAGCAACCTCTATCTCCTGCTTTGTGAGTGAAGGAAATTTCTTAAGCTTTAAGCCCATTGATTAGATAGAAAAAAAGCAATATAATTATATTATTAATTTATTAAAAATTAATTATTCGAAATTTTTATTAATCAATAAAAAAAAAATTCTGCATATATAATTTTTTTTTATATTATTATAATTTCAAGTAGGTAATAAAAAAGATAAACAATAGAAACAAACAATAACGATTGGAGGGGAAATTGTGACTCAGTGGTGAAACTGCATGGTCATTCGGAAAGGAGGATATCGAAACGTTAATGAATAATATTCAGAACAGCGCGAGGTTTTTTTTTTGCGATTTTTAAAATCACAAATGTAGTAAACATAGTTACTTAGATCATTCAAAACGGAATTATTAATATTTGGAATGGAATTATAAAATTTTTTTGCAGTTTTATACACAAATTGTTTAAAATTTGGGAGGGAAAGAGCATGTCCAATATCCTCATTTCGGAAAAACCAAGGCGAATCTGCAATCATACGTAGGATTTTATTTTCAAGTCTTTGTATGATCTCGAAATTCGACGGAGCAGTAGATCCCCAAATAGGACTCGCATATGCAAGTATTGGACTCAAGTAAGCAAGATAAATGAGCTTTTTATTTTCCAAGGACATAGTAGAATTCCTACAAATGAGTGGATACAGTACACGAATGCATCTATTAAATTTATCCCCAAGATGAGTTAATGAGGAGCATAATTTAATTTACGATCTAAGATTACACCCAAATATTTAGTTTGCCCAACCCAATTAATAGGTTATTATAAATTTTGATAGAAGGAGTATTAAGAACCCTTTTTACGCGTGAATAGTACTGCTTCGGTTTTCTCAACGTTTAATTGAATTTTCCATTTATAAGCCATTGTTCAAGATGATGAATATAATTCTGAAGGTTTTTACTAATGATAAAATGTTTACGACCTTGAGTGAGTGAGGAGTGCTGTATCATCTGCAAAAAGACTGATTTTCACATTATAAATTTGCGGAATATCATTAACATAAAGATTGTAGAGAAATAGTCCAAGTATTGAACCTTGGGGAACACCAGCCTGAATTTTTTGAACAGAAGAATATGTGTTACCAATGGAGACCAAAAAAGTTCTATTAGTAAGATAATTTTGAATAATTTTAATACTGCTTGGGAAAGGGGATAGTTGGGGGGAAAAGGGGAAAAGGGGAAAAGGGGAAAAGTTGAAAATAATTAACTTATGGATTAACCCATTGATCCAAACTCTATAAAATGCCTTGATTATTGCCTCAATTATTGAAGCTGAATTAGCACCAAGTCTAATGGGCGTTAAAGGTGCTAAAATGTCTAGGTCGATATTGCGAGCGATAGAAGCAAGTACTCTACCAGTATTATTATTAGTTCTGCAAACCCCAATGAGTGTTATGTGCGTTGAAAATCGCCTGCAAGAATAGTGCTATTATTAAGAGAGAGGAGTACTTTGATATCACTAGTTAAGTTAGATGTTGAAATACGATTAGGAACGTATACAGAAGCAATGGTCAGAGAGGGCAAATTAGGAAAGACAAGAGAAACAATTGTCGCTTTGATACCAAGTAGAGTGGGAGTAGGAACATGAGTATGAGGAATATTGGTTTTAATAAAAACGCCCGTTCCTCCAGAAACTGGATTTTGAGGTCCATCGTCACGATAGAAAGTATAACCAGAAATAAAAGGGGTTTGAGAATTTTTAAGATGGGTCTCTTGAAGCAATACTATGTCAGGTTCGTATGTCTGAAGAAAATTATCAAACTCAAGAATCTTGTTCCAAATATTACAAGCGTTCCAATAGCATATACAAAGACCTGTAACCAACCGAGTCATTACGGGGCGTTAATAGAAGTATTAGAGCACATACAATTTGCGAATATTTGCAGTTTGTCAGCTTTGTTCTTAGTGGAATTCATTTGATTAATTAAATTTGGAAGATTTTTGATGTCCGTAAATAAAGAAATAAATTCTTTCATTAAGAAAATTGCATTTTGGAATAAATTAATATCTTGAATGCTGGGTAAAGCACTCTGTTGGTTCTGTGTCACAATTGTAAGAGTAGGTGCAGGAACGGATGAAGTTGCAGAATTTTTTAGCATAGAAGCAAAACTGGCGTTGGGGGTAACTTGTCTAGAAGAGAAGATCTTAGGATAAGCTGCTTGCCTATTGGAGCTGGAGTTAATTTTCGGAAATTTAGGGCAGCCTCTCCAGGCTGCAAGATGACCGATGGCATTGCTATTAATACATTTGGGAACATCAATTTTCCTTCAATAGTACACTCCTTATGTTTCTACCATTTGATATTTCTTCTTCTGTTTTCTATTTGAATATATGACTTGTCAGAGACATTTGAGAGTCTCTTTCTCCGATTACAGTGTGTTTCTGAACAATTGATAATTTTCAATCTTTTAAGCCAATAGCGAAAGGTTTCGCTTTGCACTCTTTAAAGTAAAATAATGCAGGTTTCTGTATAACTCAGAAATGAATAGAAGCTAATCCTGAAAAATGTGCCTCTATCCAGAGCATTCCACCTCCCAAAAGTGTTAAAGAGTTAAATCCTTGCCTCAAACTTATTCCTGGTTTAGAAGGTACATATAAAATTTTGCCGAGATTTCACAACTCCTCATTGATTCAATAAAAAATAAATCTTTAAGGATGTGGAGACTTGACTAGCAGACAGCATTCGAAACCCTTAAAAATGTCTTACAACACCCGAAGTGGATAAAACGAAGCTATACTACTGTGTCCAAAAAAGAGACCCGTTTTCAATTTAAATTTCCCGGGCATATGGTATTTCAATTTTTTTTCTTTTTAGGTTATTGGCACTGTTCTTGACATCTGTGTGAAATTTGACATCAAAATATTCATTAGTGCTTGAATTACGCTTGGCTTTGTGAGATGCTAAAACTGATTCCGGCGATTTTTGAAATGTCTCTTCAATGAAGTGTCTCCGGGGTGGTCTCTTGAGTTTAGGGAATAGCCGGAAGTAGCAAGGGGCTACATTAGGTGAATACGGTGGTTGTGGAACGATATGGGTTTCATTTTTAGCAAAATGTCACAAAGAATGAATGCAGTGTGAGCTGGCGCATTCAGTGTTTTTGGTACCAATCAAGATTTGACGCGTTTGAGGCCCAAAACATCTTTTAAAATGGAATTTGATATTTCAACATCATCAGCTAGGTCTCTAATTGTAAGTCGATGGTTTGCAAGCACCATTTTTTGGACGTGAGCTTCGTCAGTTGACGTTAGGGGACGACCAGAAGGCTCTTCGTTTTAAACGCGTTCTCTGCCTTCTTTGAACTATTTTTAGCACTTCTAAACATTTCTTACCGATATAGAATTGCTCACCGAATGCCTTCTGCAACATTCTATACGTTTCCTCAAACAAAATTGAATGCAAGTTCTTTTTTATCAATTAATTCACACATTTCAAAAATCGCCGGAATCAGTTTCAGCGTCTCACAAAGCCAAGCGTAACTCAAACGCTAATGAATATTTTGATGTCAAATTTCATACAGATGTCAAGGACAGTGCCAACAACCTAAAAAGAAAAAAAAAAATTGAAATACCATATGTGCGGGAAATTTAAATTGAAAACTGGTCTTACTTTTGGACACGGTAGTATATTGTCCGAACTGATGCTAGCACTTGACTTGGCACGGTTTTTTACTTCAGTGTGCTGAATCGCATATAATGCGCATACCAATATATGTACATCCAATAAATATACAAGCCGATGCGCATCCCAATAAATATACAAGCCGACTGCTTTCTCCTCATATAGAACGCAGTATTCGGTAAACCGAAAGAGAGACTCTTATTGGTCTCTTAAGAAATATCGTGCATACTACTTTAGAGAGGGATCACAAGTAGTTGTGGCATCCGGCCATCGATCTTTGAGAAGGCGTCTCACCGTAAGTTTTCTACCGGTAGACTTACTCGATGGGTGCTAGACATACAATCGTATAATAATAAAATCTAATATACCCCAGGCAAAATGAATACAAATGCAGACCTATTGAGCCAACCTTGTCTGCGAGTACAAAGAAGGAACTTGTGAAATTTCTACCATCCAAATTTATTTGTCCGCCAAGAAAGGAAACAGAATTCATGAAGAACAACTCAAGTATCGGGAATTAAAGAAGATCACCGATCGTTTCGAGATCGAAAACAAGGATGTGAGTTATGCAAACTGGACTGATCTAGGTTACTTCATGAATCAAGCAGTTCTTGATCGTTATGCTCCTTAATCTGACAGTGAAGAATCTTAACTGGTAATCGCTGGACATGAAACACCCCTAATTATATCGGTACACCATGATGCACCCAGTGCTGGATACTATGGAGCTGAAGGAACATTCTACCAATAGCCTAGCGATATTATTGGACAGGATTGAGAAAATTCATTACTGAGTATGCTAAAGACTGCTTAGATGGCAATAGATATAAACTCTCAAACTAGAAGCCTACGGGTTTGTACAATCTCTTGTAATGGAATCTTTGTAACTTCTGTACAATCCCAAAGATTTGAAGTTATTTTAATTTATCTTTTTGACCCCTCACCGGGAGTAAAGATGGTAAAAAATGGATCTGCATAATAGAAGTTGTCGTAAGAAAATGGATTTAACTTTTCTCCTTGCCTAATGCTACGGCAAGAGAATTATTATTATTTTTTTGGATGAAATGTTGTTTTTGCTATGGAATTCCAAGACGAATCATAAGTTACAATAGAATTAGAGTATCTTCTGTCATGAAGCAACTATATTTTCTCTTGAATATCCAACAATCACTAACAAAAATGTATCACTGACAGGTCACCTTGTAGAATGAAATAACTGAGATTTTAAACCATGTCTCGCCATCATGAGCGAGATCAACATGAGTGTTGACCAGAAAAGTTGTCTTCTATTCGATTTGCTCTGAATACATCAAAGTGCCAAACAACGAACCAGACAGCCGCCTTTCTATATTTTGGAAGAGAACCATGTATTATCGATGATACACGAATGACATTCGTAGTATAACAGATAACAATAATTTCCTCGAATTTCGTTTCCTTTCGACATCATATCTCAAACGATTTGTGAAATTTTCAATGCAAATAAGGGACACTAACAAATAAAAAGTCAAAAGAAAACAATATGTTGATCAAAAATGCTGATCAATCATCGAAATGTTTTGATCAATAATCTGATCAATCAAACAATATGCTGATCAATCAAATAATATAGTTATCGCAAACCAGCTCTTGAATTCAAAACCTGAAGACCATGTCTGCGTGACTCTTCTTACTATCAGTAGTGCTGGAAAAGGAAGAAGTGTTAAACTCATGTCCTGACACGAAGGACCCTATATCATCCTACCACAAAGATCCCCTCTTCCTATGAAATTGCAAGTTAAGATGACCCCCAAGGGCCTAGTGGTCTTTACTATGCTTCAGCTCTAAAACACTTTCTCCAAACTTATTTGGTATCTCCAATAAGACCACTTAGAAAGCGGGGCCGTTCTTTTAAAAGACCAGATAGACTGGGTCTCCAACGATATATGCTGGTTTCGCCCCGAGGCGATGCAAGCGAAATCAAAGGTGGCGAAAGTAACCATGCTTCCTTCTACTTACTATCAAGAGAGCTGCCTTGGCTTTACGGAGAAATGGTCAGTTGGTCTACAGATACTCACCCGGAGAAGAAGTATATTTCGAGCACCATTCGCGTAGCCGAAGTTTCGTTTAGTTAGAAGTGAAGTGCTCCCGCGGATCTATATTGATCTGTCTTTAAATGTGTTAAATATTGTCTGTATCTACACCGGTGTGCAAAACTTAAGCAACAATGTGAAAATTTAGCAGATGGCCATGAAATTGTAGAAAAGCAGATCTGAGATCAGTACAATGAACACGTAAGCCAGTAGAAACGTCATGCGTATGAAAATATCAGGAACGAAACGTCGGAGGCGACAAGAGCGTACGCAAAACGCGTGATGTCGGCGAGCGCAGCTCAACAGTAGAATAAAGGAAGAACGGAGACGCAATTCAACATATTCGCTGCAAGTGCCGGTGAGTCAGTTCATGAAATATGGCTAGAAGAAATCACCTGGACGACTTCCCACGTGGAAGAAAGATCGGAAAGCTGGAGGAGGGGCTTACTGTCACCAGTGTAGCTGCAGAGTTTGGAATCAACAAAAGCGTGATTTCGCGCTCTTGAAAGCGTTCCAAACCACAGGTACAGCTGTTAGAAAAAGTTGGTGGTGGCCGCCCGAGGAAGACAACTGCAGGGGAGGACCGATATATCGTCCTGCAGGCGAAAAGAGGCCGACAGCAGTCAGCAACTCCCATTGCTCAGCAACTCTGTACAGCAACGGGGCAACAAGTGTCGCGGTTTACTGTGGCCAGACACCTTCACAAAGTGGGCCTATTTGCCCGCCGTCCTGAACGTTGCCTCCCGTTGAAAGTTGGCCCCGACAGTGGTGCAGAGAGCACAAAAACTGGACAACTGATCAATGGAGTCGTGTCCTCTTTACGGATGAGAGTCAATTCTGTACCAGAAGCGATTCTCGACGCGTTTTGATTTGGAGAGAAATCGGGACCCGGTTTTATCCCAGTAACCTCAAGGAAAGACACCATTATGGTGGTTCTGGAGTTCTTGTCTGGGGAGGCATTTTACTGAACGGGCGAACTGAGTTTCACGTTTTCGTCAGAGGGTCTGTAACCGGGGATCGCTATTGCGGAGGAGGTACTCCTTCCTCATGGGCGTCTGTTCCGAGGTGCCATTGGCCCAGACTTCATTTTTATTTATGACAATACACGGCCACATCAGATTCTTGTTGTTGAGGAGCTACTGGAAAGTGAAGGTATCACTCGAATGGATTGGCCAGCGTACTCCCAGATTTAAATCCCATCAAACATGTGTGGGATGCTTTGGGGAGACGCATTGCAGCCCGCTTACATCCTCCGGAGAACACCAACAACTCAAACAGATGCTGATTGAGGAATGGGCACCTTACCGCAAGAAATGTTGCACAAGCTGGTTCTGAGTATGCGGGAGACGGTGCGAAGCAACCATTGCAGTGAAGGGAGGGCATATCCCATATTAAGGAACATCTGCTTGTTGTTTTCCTCTTGGATAGACAATCTTAAATCACGATGCTATGCGTTCAATAAAGCTGTTTTTGTTTGATTCCATACCGTATGCATTGTATTCCTTTTTCAGCGCCGATGCTTTCGTCATCCTTTACGTACATAATACTCTCCCCTCATTTCTGAATGTCACGTCTCTTAGATGATTTCTCGTGGAGTTATGGCAAAAAACCCACCTGTTGCTTACGTTTTGCTCACCAGTGTAATTGTATGTGTATGGTATTTGTACGTGTGTAAATTAAGCTGCGAGTTATCCAACCTGCACCTCAAGTATCTCAACCCACCCACACACAGTTATGATTTTTTTCCCTATATATATAGTGTATATATACATATATATATATATATATATATATATATATACATATATATACGTGTGTGTGTGCTCGTGTGTAAATAACACCCTGTATTTGTTTGAAACCCTATTATTGCATATTTTGTAGAAATTTTTGTATTCTATTTTCATCTGCCAATACAGTCGTAGCAGTTCATCCTTTTGGTATTTGTATTGACCAAATAATTTTCAATTTCGTTATGCAGCTTATGAGCATATATATGTTAGTTATAAAGTTAAAGAAAAGAAAACAAAAAAAAAGTCGAAATTTTTCTACATTGTAATCATTCACTAGTAAGTGTTTTGATATTGAGTCACACTAATCTTGTACAAAAATTACGCCTCTAGGCAACTAGGAACTTGGTTCTTTCTTAAAATCGGTAATCAATCCACCACATTAAGTAAAGTAGAAGATAATCTGCGCAAGGTCGAGGCCAAAAGGAAAGTGATAAAACTTTTCACTACGCCAACAGTAATATTCCAGCATTTTATCATCAATTATGTTTCATTTATAATTCTAAACCCATAAATTTTTCCAGCTCTATGGCATTTTTCGATCAGAAAGTGAATAACTGAATGTACTTTATATTTGGCAAGACTTCTTATTGTAGCTACCGTAACTTGCTGTCAAACGAATGCAAATCATTTTGAATTGGTGATTACATGTTCTTGCTACTCAGTTAATAAAATAAGTAGCCCCGTTTAAACGAATTTAGGGTGAGCTTTTAATCCTTATTTTTGTATTTAAATAATTAACTAAAGCCATGCAAAAAAAAGGAAATCTATAAAGTCTAATCTGGAAAACTGTCAAAATTTTGAGCGAGAATTCAATAATATTTTTTTGTCAAATATAAATTGATTCTAATTTATGGATGGAATAGACTGGTAGATAGAGTGTTGAATTTCGAATCTGTTAGAACTCAGTTCGATACCCAATAAATCCAACAATGGACAGAATTAATCTCTAGGCTTAAGTGACTTCCACAGAATTGTTCCCTTATGATTGTTAGTTCCAAATTGCCATAATAAAATGCGCAATGCAGCAGGTATCGCAGAATCGATATACATTGTAATGTCTCGGTTTATATAAAACCTATAACTAGGTCCACTTTCAGGTTCATGGGAACATTTTAAGTTTTATTTACAGGCACTATATATATGTGTGTGTACAAATAATGAACTGGGGATTATTATACAAATAAACGAAAAATAAAATTTTATCACAAGTGCACGATTAAATCACAAGTACAGTTCACTCAAAGACGGAGATTTTCAGAGTTCTCGAGGCTACGTTGAATCTGATTGCTCGTTTGCGGCAGACCTTAATTATCACACGGTGTGATAAACGAAACCATAAGGTGTTCACTTTGAAAACAGGCGGAAACTATAAGGCTAAAACTATTCAGTCCCTTCAGAGAAAAAAAAGAAAAACAACACTTCTAGTCGACTCGCCCCAGAACTTTTTTTTTCCTTTTCACCAAAAACCTCCCTTTAAGACAATCCGTCAAGAGGAGTGGGGATCAGCTTCCCTCACTTCTCATTGAAGTAGACATTTCTCAGTTCGTGGTCTATCACCTATCATGACGAAACAACTCATGGTGTAGTCCATATTCAATCTGTAGTTGTTTAAACCTGTGAAGGTCGCAGAGACATTCGCTAATTTTATGAGTCTCATTATACATGGCACCGAATATCTGTTGTCAAATTTGAGTGGTAGATTGTTCTCATTAGTACAAATGTGTTAATTGTATGCAATATAACTACCTACAATACAGCTTCTTCGCTGTCAAATTTGTGTGATGGGTTGTTATGACGTATTTCTGAAAGAATATGCTTTCTTCTCTCCTGGGAATGAAATACCAAAACTCAACCCGTGAGAAAAAATGCTACATCTACCAATTATGTCAAAATGCTTGAAATCTTAAATCGGTAACTATTCTCCCCAAAAATAAATGGCCAAATCAGTACTGAAATATTTTTACATATTTTATTTATTATTATTTATTTATTTTATTTATTATGTAAAAAAGTAATTCAATTTTTGATGCTTTAGGGAAACTGTGACTGTAAATTTATATATTATCAAAGTAATTAGATTATTAAACAAATTAAAAATCAAAAATCAATGCTGAAGTTAATCAATAGTAGAATTTTACACAAGAAAATAGCTAAGGGAATTCTGAATGAAACATAATAATAAAAGTCTTTTTCAAAAACACATTCATCAAATAGAGAAACCTTTTATAAATTATATATATAAAAAAGAATAAGTGTCGCGAAAATTTGACATTTCTATTTTGAAAATTATGTAGTTCAAAAACATCTGCATTATTTTGTACTTAGTTAAAAAAAAATCTTTTACTTTATATATTACTTTCTTTATATAAAGAAGATGAAATAAGAAATACAAAAACCTTTCAATTTCCGTGATAACAATACAAAGAGAATACATTTTTACTACATAGATTTTTCGGCTATGATAAGAATAGCAATTTTCTGCATGACCATATTTTTGAAAAACAACAATAGATTTCATGATATTTTGTGATATATATTAAGAACTAGAATTTTATAGTAAACATCACATACACCAGTTCGAATGGCAGTTGTTTTGTTGAAAATACATATTGAAGCAACATTCTGTTATTAATTTTTTTTTTAAATTATTATATTGATTGCGATTTTCCAATGGACATCAATAAAAAAATTGGTATAGTTATAGTATTGTATTTTTAAAATACCTTTAATGAATTTACTTTACCACAGATCTTACTGTAACTCATGGAACCTACATAAAATATTGATTTTTTCATAATTCATTATTATTGATGCTTATGTTATTTGCTTATGTTGCTTATTTGCTATATTTGCTTATTTGCTTATGCTTATGTTATTTGTTAATGACAGTGGGTTTAATATTTCTTATTCTTCGTGGTGTTAGTACTGTTAGTATTATTGGCCAGTAAATTTATGAAAAAAGGCTTTATTTAAAAAAAAAAAAAAAAAAAAAACATCTTTATTCATTTATAAAATTTAAATATAATTTTCTGAATAAGTAGTTTATGATTTTAAGAAATTGTTGGCATTTTCAGTTTGCTAATTTCTCCAGAAATTAGTTACGCATGTCATTAATTAAATAGAATTTAACGAAATTAATTCTTAATTAATTAATTAGAATTTAACGAAATTAATTATTAATTAATTAATTAGAAAGTAAATAAATTAATTGTTAATTAATTAATTAGAATGTAACTACATTAATTGCTAATTAATTAACTAGAATTTAATGAAATTAAATATTAAATAAATTAATTAGAATTTAACGAAATTAAATATCAATTAATTAATTAATTAAAATTTAACTAAATTTAATATTAATTAATTAATTATAATTTTAAGAAATTAAATACTAATTAATTAATTAAAATTTAACAAAATTAAATCTTAATTAATATTTATTTTTAACGAAATTAATTGCTAATTAATTAATTTAGAATTTAACAAAATTAATTATTAATTAATCAATTAGAATTTATACAGTCAATAAGTAATTTTTTTGAGCAGATAACCCCCTTTCCCATGCAAAAATATGGATATCTTTTATAATTTTCGTCATAATTAAATCACTGCAAAAAAAATTGTAGCTAGAAGGAAAGCTAACTTTACAATGCAAAGTAGTTAACTAACAAAATTAAATTAGTTAACTGTTAACTTAAAAAATTTTTATTTAGAAACACAACAATTTTAGTGCAACCCATTCAGCGTTTAATGAATCCTAAACACATAATTTTTTTTATTATAAACTTCTAATTAGCACCAGACTATTAGAAAATTCTAAAGTAACTCCTGCAGCCAATGTGTACATTTTGAACAATATTTTCACTGAACATTTTGTCAACATTTTCTTGAAATAATTATAAAGTCTAATTAATTAATGATATACATTAAAATGTCTGCATAAGAAGTTACAATCAATATTTTTTACTGTATCTTTCTTATGAGAGTTTTTGCACACTTCCCCCTCCCTACTGTATAATCTATTTTGTTAGTTTTTCGCACAAGCGCGCGTACGCATTATAAGCATTGCGTATTACTGCATGAGATTAGGAAGAGAAATGATAAAGGTTCATCAGGTTATGTATAAAACAAACATGGCACACAAATAGAAAAGATGAGGATATCAAATTTTCATGAAACTAACACCTTAAAATTATTTAAAATAAAAATACATTCATCAAATATTTATTTCTAGAAAATCTGAATAGAAAAAACAAACTATTATTCAAGAAAGAAATTCAAAAATATCTCCAGAAAATGCACATTAAGGCTCGTTCCCACCGAGGCGAGAGACGTGAAGATTTAAGAGGCAAGCGACAAAATTTTTTTTTTTCGACCCCTTCACAGCGAAACGCCAGAAATAGCATTACGCCCAGTGAAGTTCCGCTTCGAGTTGAAAGTTGGCCAACTCGGAGCAACGGATTGCAAACCGGTTTCAGGCTAACGGGGTGAGGCTAGTGATTGGTCAAATTTTTCGCTTGCATCTTCTCGCCTCAGTGGGCACGAGCCTTTAATAGATACTCATCAAGGATGTTGTTGTTGTCGTATCCCCTCATGGAAGGAGCGGTGCAGCTTCTGTTCTGATGGAGCACCAGTAGGTAGAAGTCTGACTTCTGCTCCGTGACGCTCTTACGGTCATAGGAGACCGGGACCTACGGCTTAACATTTAAAAATGTTATTTTACTAACAACCAGATTGTTTAGAAAAAGCAATTTAGAATAATATTTTTGGCAAAATAGTCATATATTTCGCTGTTAAAGTAATAAAATTTGGAGTAAAAGAAATCATTTAAATTTTGTCATGATAGTGATAAAATTTGTCGGTAAGGTGATAAAATTTGACATGAAGGCAATTTAGGAAATCATTTTAGCATAATAGTTAGAAAATTTGCGTTAAAAATTTGTCTTAAAAACATTTTGAGAAAAAAATTTCGCTCTATGATAAAATTTGGCATTAAAGCGATAAAATGTGGCGAAAAATAAAAAGAAATAATTAATACGTACTAATTATAACTAATAAGTACAAATAACTGATACATGCTAATACGTAATAATAGCTAATACAAATAACTAATACGTGATAATAACTAATACAAATAACTAATACGTAATACTAATACGTAACTAATACAAATAACTAATACGTACAAATAATGTTTGCGTAATAGTTATTTTTGATGATGGGATTTGGTGAAACCACCACGATAAATAAATCTGGCAACCCTTTTTGTTTATTTGTTTGGCGACTCATCATTAAAATGCAAATCTTAGTGATGAATTTTGGCATAATATCTTTTTACCACGAAAATTAACTGTGGCAGTCATTATGTTTGTTTGCTTGACGATTTCGTATCCTGGCGACAGATTTGGCGCAGACGGTACAGGATTCTAGATTTTTACCAAAGAATTCTGTTCCCTGAATAAATTTTTTTTTTCAGGGAACAAAAACCCCCTTTTTTGTGCCAAATGCTATCGCTTTTATGTCAAAATTTCGCACAATTATATAAAAAATATGCCTAAATTGTCTTTACTCCAATTTATATCACTTTATCGCCAAAATTTTAGCACTATTATGGCAAAACTTTATTGTTTTTTATTTTTAAGCCACATATTATCGCTTTAACGCCAAAATATATCATTATATTGCCAAAATATAATTTCTAAATTGCTTTTAAGCCAAATTTAATCGCTTTATCGCCAAATTATTATGTGGAATCTTGTTTTGCTAACTCACATAAATGTAACAACAGCGACAAAGATAATAATCGCTGTTACGATAAAATTACGCCAAGTTTTTTTCTTCTATTATATCAAAAAAATATTTCATGTTATTTGCGATGGCGCATTCAATGATGAAACAAAATTACTTATACAAAAAAAAGAAAAAGAAACCAAAGTATAACTTACATTTTATTCTGATAAATCCTTTGTTGTTGGCAAAATTTATCTTTTTATTGCCTTACTAAAACCTGCCCATTCATAGCCTTATCAAATGAATGAAGAAGAAATCATGAAGAACAACATCAGAAAACCACAGAAAATTCAATACATTCCAACGACCTTTTCTTCTGTAAAATAACGTTCTAAAATTAAAGTTATTTTTTCCGTGCGAATTCAAATAACGGTTGCCACAAAACCTTAACAAGAACAAGAATTGAAGAAAACAAGAACAAGAATAATTTCACAAACCATAGATAAATTTAATTCATTCCAGCGGCCTTTTCATCTGTGAACTAATAAGAAGTTACATTTTTCGGAATCAATTAAAGGTTGCCATCAAACCTTAAGTATGACAACAGCATTAAAATGAAACATCACAAGTCCACAAAACAATTTAATGCTTTGAACTGTGAGTGAACTTTTAGTGAACTGGCATTCTAGAAATATAAAGTAAAATTTTTCGCGCGAATTCATATAACGGTTGTTATAAAACCTTAATTATGTAACAGCATTAAAAAGAAAATAATTAATTGATAATCAAATATTCGAATATAAGTTATTAATAAATTAAAAATTGTTTTTATTGTTTGTTTTGTAATTTCACGAGTATCAACATCATAAAAATTATTTATTTTCTGTATCAGCTGCACGACATGCGTTTAAACGCAATCTCAGAATAATCAATAATTTTTCGGAATAAATACTTAAAAGAATTATGCTCTCTATTTGCTATAACCAAAAAGTCTGCAGATAACTATCAAGTAGAAATAAATAGTCATTATATTGTTCGGAAAAAGAAATTATTATTCCTTTATAATATTGTAACCCTAAAGAAATTGGCGGAACATTGGCGAAATATTCCTGGTTGCAAGATTGGCGACTTCCTCAAGGGTACAGTATTCTAGATTTCAACCAATTTATCATTACTACGTTAAAATTTATTGTTAAAACCACAAGGGCTAAGATTTATCGCTAGAACGCCAAAATTTAACGTTATTGCGCCAAAATTGTGTCTGTTGCTCATGCTCTCGAAATTGAAGGATAAAACAAGATTATTTAAAAAAAAAAAAAACAAGAAAGTGGAAAAAATTGCTTAAATTTCGTTCATAATGAGGTTTTTTAAGAGGAAATGCAGAATGTTGGCGGAAATTAGAAGAAATGTAGATGTTCGTGTCAAATCCATTCCAGAATGCCAAATCCTTAAGAAAACAAACAAAATGGCTGCAACAGCTTGTTTTATGATGAAATGCTATTACGTCAAAATCCATCGGCAAAAATAGCTATTAAGCGAATATTGATTGCTAAATTGTTAATACGTAAAAATTTTACTAATAATTTGCTTTTATGCAAATTTTATGATTTTAACTCCAAATTTTATCACAAATCAAAAATTTATTGGTAATTTTCTTTTAAGAAAAATTTTATGGCTTTAAAGCCAAATTGGTAAAATGTAGAATAGTTGCCCTTGGGTTTGGCATCAAAAGGTTTTCGCCAAGGTGCGCCAAATGACGGATGCCTATCTAAGTAAAGAGAATTGCAACCCTACCTACGAATTGCATTAATGAAGCATAATTTGAATTAAAATAAAAGAGAATGAATTAAAATAAAAGATAATTATTTATTATGCGAAATTTTATTATTAATATGCCAAAATATACTAATATTACGTCAAAATTGTGTATGTTGTTTAGGAGGCCGAAATAGAACGATGAAACAATATTATTTAAAAAAAAAAAAAGAAGAAAAAAAAAATACATTTTATTCATCAATATCCGTTTGTTAAAATGGAAATGATCTCTTTATTGCCTCAAGGAAGACATTTAAAATTCTTGTAGTGTCGAATTTGTGCTGTGTCCTCCAAATGTACTGGGTGGGATAATTGGCAAACATTTAGCAATAAATTTGTTATAATACTAATAAAATTTGAGTAAAAAAAATTGTTTCAAAAATTTTTTAGAATACTAGTGCTACAATTTAGCATTAAAGTGATAAAAGTTGACGTTAAAGTAATTAACTAATAAATTTTCGGTAAAAATATAGAATTTTTGTACCGTTCGTGCCAAATCCATCATTAGGAGGCCAAATCGCCAAGTAAACAAACTTAATAGCTGCCGCAGTTAAGTTTCGTAGGTAAAAGTTATTATGCCAAAATCCATTGGAAAAAATCTCTATCAAGACGATAATGATTGCAAATCGCTATCACGTCAACTTTTATTCCTAAATACTTTTACGCCAAATTTTATAGTTTTAAAGGGGAATTTTATCAGTGTTATGCCAAAATTTTATTGATAATTCACTTGAATGCTAAATTTAATCGTTTTAACGCAAGATTTTATCACTAAGCGAAAATTTATTTCTTAATTGCTTTTACACCATATGGAATTTTATATCACCAAAATGGATTTTTATAATATCGAAATTAATTGCTATTTACTTCAAAATTATTCACTTATGCCTCAAAATTTATTTTATTACATAATGGATATTAACACTTATTTAAAAAAATCCAATTTCCATATAACATTTCATCATCATCATTGGCACAACAGCCCAGTGTGGGCCAAGGCCATCTACCTACTGGCAGATTTCGAGACGAGAGATGTTTTTCTTTTTACGAGTAGGGTTGTCAGCTCTATGCCCAACGCTCAACAGTCATATATGACCGGGATCTACGGTTTAAAGTGGATCCCGAACCACTACAAACATCCATGGCCCAGGCGAAACTCGAACTCGAAACCTCATATAATATCTAGAGATATATTATTAATTATATATTATATATTTATTATATATTATTAATTATATATTATATATTTATTATATATTATTAATTATTAATATTTATTTTCTATAGATGTTTTTAATCAACCTAAAAATTGGGCAATTTATATTAACTTGGCTTAAAATTTAAAAAGATAAAAATAAATAAATAAAGAAGAAAAAAAATTTAATTTGGGAAAAAAATTTTACAAAAATCAGTTATTTGGTTTATGACATTATTAAAATGAAAATATATTAATAAATCTTGAAAACATCAACTTAAATTGGATTTTAACTATATTGAAACAGGAAAAAAATGCTTTAAAATATAATTTAGAACTGAGGAAAAATGGATGATTCAAAAAATATCGCTAGTTAAAAATTTTATGATTAAATTTGTTTATATAAAATGTAGGAATCCAAACTTTCGGTCCTGAAATTATGTTCACAAAATTATGTGGTACTAATTTAAATAATTGTGATATAGAAAATTGTATGTAAAAATCTTTACATTTGATTTTAATGTATTTATATTATCAAAAAAATGGTAAAAGTCAGAGTTGAAATTATTAAATTAAAAGCAATTTTCTAATAATAATAATAATAATAAATAAATAAATAAATTCTTTGACTAAACGAATAATAATTTGTTTATGTAGAGCAATTCTAACAGTTCTGGTAAATTTAAATTTCTAAGAAATTACATGAAGAAAAACACTTAATATGGTACATTATAAAAGGAAGAATATTACAAGCACATTAGATGTAAAATTTCATGAATTATTCATACATAATTAGGCAGCCATCAATAGATTTGAAAAACATCAGATATTCAAATGACTGTGTTGCGCAGATAGAATTTAAAGGGAAAAAAAAAAAACATCGTGGTTTTGAAAATGTTTTTGTGTCAATATCAGAAATATTTTTAATGTCTCTATTTTTATTAAAATATTTCAATCAAAAATGTTTATTGCGATCAATATAAAGTTATAAATAAACATAATTTAAGTTGCTATGCATTTAAAAAAAAAATATTGATTTCGGAAGGACATAAATTTTAAATTGAGCGGTTATAATATTCATGAAAATAAATTTTTAAAAAAGCGTTTAACAAATTCAATGAAAAGTTGAAATTCAAAAAATATGTATATCACTTGGCTTCAGAGAAATACCAACGATCAAAATTGTGTTGAAAGAAAAAATTAAAAGTTCGTGGAATGGATATTAAATTATCATATAAATTTCATGTAAAGAAAAGATGTTAAAGTATGTTTTTATGAAAAGAAAATGCATTTAGTATATGCTAATGTTTTCAACTAACAGTCACCTTGACTTGAGTTCCTTTGCTACTAGAGCAGAGAAATGTAGTAGATTAAGCGTTACGAGCGCTTTTATGGAGACCTGATAATCGAGTGACTAGCGCTCTGGTGCTCGGTGTTACAGGTTCGAGTCTCCGTGGTGCCATGGATGTTTGCAGTGGTTCGGAATACGATTTAAACGTAGGTCCGGGTCTAATATGATTGCGAAACGTTGGACGTAATGCTGACAACTCTACCTTCTTAAAAATAAAACTTTTCCTGTCTCGAAATCTGCCAGTAGGCTGACGGCCCACCATGAGGCTGGTGCGCCACTGATGATAATGAGGAGGAGGAGGACCACTATTATGAGTCGCCACTGACTGATGTGCCTGCAGTACTGCACCCTCATCTTTGAAAAAAAAAATAATAAACTACAACGAGGTTTATTAAATGGATTAATAATGAATTAATTGATGGGAAACATGCAATAGCAACGATAAATATTTAACTTGCTTAGAAAAAAGCAGGATTTTATAAAATAAATCCATTAAGATTTTTAAAATACACATGACCAAATATTTAATGACGAAAAGAAATTTACTGATTGATTATTTTAAATTAAATTTGTTTAATAGGCCTTTCTTATTAAATAATTGGATAAAAATTATATTTATTTACAATATTTATATAAGTATTGCTTTTAAAATAGGAATAAATGTAAATTAAAGAAAACAATTTGTATTCATGCAAGCATCTTGAGGGAATATAATAATTATTGATTCTATTAACTTTAATTAAATGAGATAATAAGTGGGAAATTAATTCACTCATTCCTATGAATATAAAATCTTTCCGAATCATTTCAATTAAATGAGATGGTATAAGTTGGAAATTAATTCTTTTATTGAACCACTACAGCACCCTTAGCATTTGAACTGTGTACCTGCGAGATTATATCCTGAAAATATTATTTTGATTCGATTTCTATAAAATTAAAGCATAGGCAATTTGATAAAATTTTACAATAGTTAGAATAATTGTATATTCCATTTTCATAAGTAATTTATGATACATATTACATCTGATATAGATAATAGCAAAGAGGTAGATTGGAATAGATTTACTACCTAATATTGATGCACATAGATTTACTACCTTAACAAATATATTCAGAGATAAAATTGTAAAAGATGTCTTTAAGAGAAGAATATATTTAAAAAGTTCATTATGTTAATTACTGCTTCTCAATTATACAGTATGAATACAAACATTTTAAATGAAAAATAAATTTAAACTAGTAGATATTAAAATTAAAAGATTGGATGGATTTTGTTTTAATAAAGTGCCCATAAAGATTTAATTTTTATGAGATCACTAAAAGTCGTGGAATCTTCTAAACCAGAAACAGTATGAAGAATGGATTGAATCTCTTTAACACTTTTAAGATGTATGCTCTGGATAGAGCAATTTTTTCAGTTTGAGATTCTATTCCTGTCTGAGAAATCCAGAAACTTAATAGATATTTTACTTTAGAGGGGGATTCAAAACAAAACATTTCACGGTTGGCTTGAAGTTCGAAAAGTATCAATCAGTCAAAAACACACTGTAAGTCGGAGAGGTGGCTTTCAAATGTCTTTGACAAAATGAATATGTGACCTGGAAAAGCAAGAGTAAGGATATCTTATGTGACCTGGAGATGATTAGATGATTACGGAAACAGTCTATCAACCTGTTTGACAAAATGAATATGTGACCTGGAAAAGCAAGAGTAAGGATATCTTCCAGATGATTACGGAAACAGTCTATCAACCTGTTTGACAAAATGAATATGTGACCTGGAAAAGTAAGGAAGGATATCTTCAGATGATTACAAAACAGATGATTATGTGACCTGGAAAAGCAAGTCTTCCATGATTACGGAAATAGTCTATCAACTTGTTTGACAAAATGAATATGCTGACCTGGAAAAGCAAAAGTAAAGGATATCTTCAGATGATTACGGAAACAGTCTATCAACCTGTTTGACAATGAATATGTGACCTGGAAAAGCAAGAGTAAGGATATCTTCAGATGATTACGGAAACAGTCTATCCAACCTGTTTGACAAAATGAATATGTGACCTGGAAAAGAAAGAGTAAGGATATCTTCAGATGATTACGGAAACAGTCTATCAACCTGTTTGACAAAATGAATATGTGACCTGGAAAAGCAAGAGTAAGGATATCTTCAGATGATTACGGAAACAGTCTATCAACCTGTTTGACAAAATGAATATGTGACCTGGAAAAGCAGAGTAAGGATATCTTCCAGATGATTACTATCAACCCCGTTTTGAAAAATGAATATGTGACCTGGAAAAGCAGAGTAAGGATATCTTCCATGATTGCAACCTGTTTGACAAAAATGAATATGTGACCTGGAAAAGCAAGGTAAGGATATCTTCAGATGATTAGATGATTTTGACAAAATGAATAACCTGGAAAAGTCTTCCAGATGATTACGAAAACAGTCTGTTTGACAAAATGAATATGTGACCTGGAAAAGCAAGAGTAAGGATATCTTCCAGATGATTACACGGAAACAGTCTATCAACCTGTTTGACAAAATGAATATGTGACCTGGAAAAGCAAGAGTAAGGATATCTTCCAGATGATTACGAAACAGTCTATCGACTTATGGAAGGTCATTCCGGAATCCAAATTACATTCTTTTTGGAAAGGTAGGTTACGGAAAGGTATACTAATACTGTTTTTGTCTTTTGATATGAATGGAACTTTTTACCTGTTTGATAACCAACTTTCTGATCAATTGTTGTAAGAAAGGAGTTGGTTTTGCCTCCTGTAGAAGATCGTCCATCACGCGACCATAGATAGGAATGTAAGATAATCTCATGGTTTTGTTAGAATTTGGCATTAAAACTATTAGTGTGGTGGGGCCTTAGGTGATTCGCACTCTTCAAAAATTCCTGTAGATAAAGGTATATCAATTTCTTGCTTTAAAATATATTTTTTTGATACAGACATTCTGTTAGGCGGTACAGCTACAGGATGATCTCTAGCGCTAATGCGATGTTCGCTGAAAGTGGTTTTCTCTCCCTTGTTGAAAGCATTCCTCATATTTTTCGAGAAGGAGAGAGTGAATACTGTCCGTTGTTGTATTGAGAGATGGACATCCTCATTTCCACGAAGTTGAAGCAACGATGGGATGCAGTTAGTGTAATAGCAGAAGAGACTTAATGTCTAGAGAGGATTTGCAATAAATGAAATTTTGGTGAGGAGTTTCGACAGATACGAATATCCAGAAATGAGAACATCCAGAACTATTCCTGTTGTATTAAAAAAATCTGTTCTGAGGGAGTGTTTTGGTCTGTAAATAGTATGAATTTTTTTTTTTTTTTTTATGACACAAATATCCACCTCATTGAGTGAGTATTTCTGTTTTTTTATGCCCGTTAGACAGGGCCAGTACCATTATTGAATATTTGGTGAATCTTCTCAGAAAATGGTAAACTTTTTGTCGGCACACTCCGCTGCTCTTGAGCCACAGATTGAAATTTCAACTACATTGGTCGGATGGTCTTCCATCGAGATTACTATTAATATTCGTGCGATTGTCACGAGTTCCTTTGGGTTGATTCAGTCACACCAATAAAATGATTAATATCATCTGGTGAGACCTTTTCTTTCAATTGATCACAAGTCATTAAGTTTTTAAACCATTAAATTCATGAATGTGAAATTCAGCTAACTAGCCTTCAAAGTAATTTCGTAGTTCAAAATGATAATCTTTCAAAGTCTTCTAGGGTGCCTTTTTTGAGTAGCAAATAGATGATGTAACTTTTTCAGCACTCAATTTGAACCTTTTAATAACATTTCTTTAATGAAATCAAAATTCTGAGCTCTGTCTTCAATTTTTCTAACAATGGGTTGGACAATGTCATCCAGATAACACTCCCTAATACTCACCCTCCTCCTCCAATCCTCAAGCCAATGCCAAAACAATTTGTTTCGTAAGCAAATGTTAATTATCATATATTTAGGAAAATATTTTTTAAATATACATAACAATTTAAAAAAAACAGCTAGAACAAATTCCTGAAATTTTTAAGAAAAATACAATAGTTTATGTTTACGGCATTATCTACGTCTACAGTAGTCTACCGTAGATTAGTATACTCTATTATAATTATCTCTACCTTCATAGGAACATGTCAGTGTCTCATTTGGTATGCAATTTCTTTTGATAACTAACAAAATAACTATTTGTAGTAGGGAAAATTTTGAGATATTAATAAAAATGTAAATTTTTTAAAAAGCTTATTTTTCCGAAATATTAAACTAACCTTTTCAAAAAATGGTTTTATTTTAATTTAAAAAAAATTTTACATTGGAAATTCATACATATCTCTAGGACATTTGCACACATTTTTTAAAATTATTAAACAGCTTCGCATAGAAAATGACTAAAAACTCGAAATTCCACAAAATATTAGTAATTTCAGAAAACTTTAATTTCTAAAAATTTTAAAATTTTAAATTTTTATTCTTGAACCGTGATAATCTGAAATTTTAGATTTTATTATACAATACTGTTTCAGAAATCTTCATTTAATAAAATTTGCTATAAGTAGGGTTTTTGAAAATCAATTAAAAGATACTTTAAAATTATTTGAACTGATGTGCATACTATTATGATACTGATACGCATACTATTAGTATATTATCACTTCACTTTAAGACTTTGTGAGCATTTAAAGCAGTGTTAATTTTTGTTTAAAAAATGCTGAAAACTTTTAGTTACAGTTTTTAAAATTTCAAAATTTAAGAGTCGTTTTTAAAAATGCTTCTTTCTTTTTCAATTTTTTTTTTTTTTTTTTATTTTAACAAACAATCGATTTTCAAATTTTCTTTTCCTCCGACTCAAAAATTTTATGAAATAATTAACAATCAATGAAAACTAAATCTTTTTAAAATATAATATTACATACAAATAAATACAAAACTAAAATATTAAAATAATATTAAAACTAAAATATTAAAATAATATTAAAACTAAAATGTTAAAATATTAATATTAAAACTAAAATATTAATATTAAAACTAAAATATTAAAACATTAATGTAAAACTAAAATATTAATAATAAAATTAAAATATAAAATATTTATATTAAAAAATAAAATATTCGAAATATTTATATAAAAAAAATATTAAAAAATTAAAATATTAAAATTAAAATATTAAAATTAAAATATTAAAATATCAATATTAAAAATAAAATATTAAAATAGTAATATTAAAATATTGATATTAAAATAGAATTATTAAATATGAAAATTTGTAATAATATCTTACCTAAATCTAAACATTAAAAAATTTAAAACGTTAAATAAATTTAACTTTTTAATTAAACTTTTAAAAAACTTTTCTTATTATCTACTTTTTTTAAATAATTTAAAACATATTTTTTTAAAAAATTTCTTATAAATAAAAAATAAAAAAAATAGTAATGAATTAAGATAAACAATTATATTAATCTTAGATAAATAATACTTTTATTTGTAACATATGGCTTTATTGGAAATCAATCCATTGCAAGTAATACTTTTAACAATACTTTAATAATAATAATAATACTTTTATTTAAATATTACGTTAAAGAAAATTAAAATTTCTTTTTATCTTCAGATA
Source organism: Caerostris extrusa (assembly GCA_021605095.1). NCBI lineage: Eukaryota > Metazoa > Arthropoda > Arachnida > Araneae > Araneidae > Caerostris > Caerostris extrusa. The sequence goes on along the minus strand of BPLR01017761.1, from coordinate 28,943 downwards.
TTAATGAATGCAACAAGGCATTCATTGGCCTTAATAATTGGTTGAAAATTGGCTCCCCCTCAGTTTCAAATTAAAAATTAAGATCGGATCGGCATTTTCATTTTACTTGAATTGGACCGAAAAATACTTGGAATTTCATTTCAGTGATTTTTCCTTTATTTTCTCATCTTCTAAGATAATAGATCGCGCGAACTGATCAGCATCATTTGAAAAGCAGCGGATGAGAGAGCGCGGGATTCTCACTTGTTCGTAATACGAGTCCCCGTAACTGGAATCGCGTACGCCTTCAAACAAAAGAAAGAATGGAATTCCAAGCCGATTTGTTTGGAAAGTATTCTACGCTTCAAAGCGCAGGCGTGGTTCGAGACCCGTCACCCATTCGTACCATTTTCCACTCTATTCATATTCCATGTGTTTTGAAGAACCGAACCGTCTTCTAAATTTTGTGCGCTGGTCTATCGGAAAGTAGAAAGTTCCAAGTTTCTTCAAAATATGGATTTTCACTGATGGGAGTATGATTCCTTTCTTTTCTTTATTTTAATATATATTTTAAAAATAAATTATATTTTTATATATTAATTAAATAAAAATAAATATAAATTAAATTAAAATAAATATTCTTTATTTTAATATATATTTTATATTTTCTCTCTATTTTTTTAAATTGTCTTAGTTTAAAAAAAAAAAAAAAAGAAGCATTCTCATTTGATTATTAAAATAAATTATCATGTTTTAAATGATCAATTTCTGTGGAAAAATAATTCTTAAATAAATTATTGAACAATATTTTTAATTAAATTGAATAATATTTTTATTTTTTATTTTTAAGGAAATTGAATAATACTTTTAATATTTTTAATGAAGTTGAACAATATTTTTAATATTTTTAAGGAAATTGAAAAATATATATTTATTATTTTTAATGAAATTTAATAATATTTTTAATAAAATTGAATAATATTTTTAACATTTAAAATGAAATTGAATAATATTTTTTTTATTTTTTAAGGAAATGAATAATATTTTAAATATTTTTTAAGAAAACCGAATAATATTTTTAAGAAAACTTAATAATATTTTTAATATTTTTAATGAAATTCAATAATATTTTAATGAAATTCAATAATATATTTCATATTTTTAATGAAATTCAATAATATATTTCATATTTTTAATGAAATTCAATAATATTTTTAAGTGAAATCAAGTTAACATTCAATGAGAGTGCAACAATTTTAAGTAAAACTTCAATTTCGTGAATGTAATGTCCGAATAAATGCAATAAATCCTTATTTCAATGTGATGATCTGCATACTATTTTTAATATGTGAAGTTTCAGATCTATATTTTTTACTGAAGATTTTAGCGTATGCTTTATATTCTTTTGTGGAATCGTTATTTAATGAAGAAATAAATAAATAAAAAATAAAATTGTAAAAATTAAAATATAATATAAAATAATAATATAATAGTATTAAATAATAACATAAAAAAATATAAAATTTTTTTTTTTTAAATTATAATATTTCCATTTTATAACATTTAGGTAAATTAAGCAGCATTTTAACAACCAACTTTTCTCAAAGTTATTTTAAAAGATGCCATGGAATTTTTAAAGTTGCTTGGTTTAAGATTTCTTCCGTTTAATTAAAATATTTTAAAATTATTAAAATGTACCAGATATGAAATTATTATTTTCTATTTTCTTGCTTTTTTTTGAAACTAACTTTGCATCAAAGTTGTGAGAGGTTATTAAAACTTTAACATAAAATTATAATAATTAACTGAATTAATATAAAATGAATATTTATCTAAATTTTTGTATATGAATTAAATATTAAATGATTAACTTTTATGAGAGTAGTAAACACATTCGTTTGTATGTATTTATATATATTAGAATTGTTTATGAATGTGTTATATACAATGAAATTATATTTTTGTTTTTAAAATGTAAAATAGGAATGCGAGGCATTACGATGCAAACTAATAAATTAATATTACTCATTTATACAGATGTAAAAATATTACACTAAATAAAAAAAAATTATTATTATTATTATTTTTTTGAATTTTATGAATTAATTAAAATTTTTATTTACATTTTAGTTTTTATTTTTAATTTATATTCACTTTTTATTTTAATTTTTATGAATATTTTTGGAATTTTTACAAATTTTTTATCCGTCTAATATAATTAAATAGTAATTAATTTTAATTTAATTCATTGTATTAATACTTAATAATTAATTTTTATTACATATAAAATATCATAATGGTCATAATTAATTATTATATATTTACTATTAATAAATAAAGTGTATTACTAAACTACTTTTACCTAAAAAAAAAAAAAATTTTTTTCAGATATTAATAAAATTATAATAATATACATGTATATAAATTCTTGACAAACAGACTGTTTCATATTAATAATTTTTTTCATATAATTTTTGAACTTTTTAAAAAGTTAAAACTTTCTAAATGTAAGTCAAATTGATACCAGGTGGATTATTAAAATGAACTACTTATTTTTTTCAACATGAGTAAAATTTGTTCACTGTTAATATCTATCGTAATTCTCATTCTTCTTCAATATAGGTATCTTTGTGACTGTCAAAATATTGATTCAAAGATTACAAAATAAAATTCACTAGAAATTTTATTAAATAACTTATTATTTAATAAAACTTACTTCATTTTCGAATTTAAATTGTTTTCAATAGATAATCGGGATGTCCATTTTAATTTCTGAAAATAAAAATTTTTAAAGTATTAAAAAATTAAAAATTGGGAGATATTTGTAAGTTATGAAGCACAGCGATTAGAATTTGTGAAATAAAATTTTATTGGATGATGTATTAAAAAAATATCCGCATAAATTATTAATAAATGGGGTTAAACTACGTTCAGATTCATGTTAATTATTTATAAACATTCAAATTAAATTTTTTTTTTTTAATTAATAATTAATCATATTCAAAATGCTTATGTTTATTAAGGATATATTAACAATAAGAACATATTAATAATAGTGAAATTTATTAATAATAAAAATAAGTACCTCTTAATAATTGTTTAATTTTATCAGTATTAAATTAGATATTCAAATTTTATTTTAAAATGCTCAGGTAAAGTCTGCAGTTATATAAAAATAACTAAACTGGATATCTTTGGTTTCATTTAAATGCAAATTATCTTGACAAAATAGTAAAAATAGGATGATTCTCCTTTTCAAAAATATTTACTTATCGTAAAGATAATTGGCTTTCCCTGTCTAATTACATTCTATGTAATCAAAAATATCATTAGGTATTCGGTAAAAATATAATGATGTTTAATTTCATTATAATCAGAACCGATATACACGAGAGAAAAAAACGTCTGGATTAAATCACGATTTTTAAAGTGATAATAATTTGCAAAAAAAAAAAACAACATAAATAATATTTGAGCGAGTGGTTTGTCGCGCAACGACTATTCTTTTTACACACTTTTTGAGTTGAAAATTAGACCTGTACCTAGAGTTTAATGTGAATTCTAAAACACTAACACTAACACTAACAAATATCCATGCCACTACCAGAAATCAGACTGAACCTGCTCCCAATCCTTAAGGGCACTACCAATTGGCCATCAGGCCGCTATTTATTCGAATGAAGGTAAAGCATTCTTTACAAGATGGGAAAGAATAATGATTGTTTTATAGCTATTATATCCATCGGATACCTGGCCACTGTGGCATTTTGGGAACGAACAAGCAGATTGTCTAGCAAAAAGAGGCTCAAAACTACTTCAAACGAGATCCTCGCCACTGTCCCTCCATTCTATAAAACTTTATATCAAACAAATAATAGCTGACTAAAAACCACAAGCTACAAATTCATGATGAGATCATGTCAAAAGCGTTGGAGAGCTGAAGATCTTCTAGCAATACCCAGCAATCCGCGACGGCATGCTGTCGCGAGTTCCGACTTCTGACTGGCCATGACTGTCTAGCAGAACATCTCCATCGCATTAAAATATTTTCGAACCCTGGCTGCCCCCCTATGTGGTTCAAGTGACCCAATGAACAGAGACCACTTCCAACGATATGCGGTACTTGACGGCGACTCGGAGACAGCGCTTTACTGGCGTGCGAGAGAACTCTTAAGTCAATGACTTCGGTCATCTGTGTATTTTCTGGACATTTATTCTTTTGTATTTTTTCCCTTGTTATTTTTGTTATTATTACTATTTTTATTCTTCTTGTACTTGCCTTGCCATTGAAATAAAAAAATATCCATCGGAAATATTTCGTTAAAATTAAACATTAAAGTTTTTTTTTTTTTTTTTTTTTGAGAGAACTTAGCATTTACTCTCCAGCCCATAGATGTTTGCTTTAGAATTATAACACTTTTTTTGTAGGCCAGCATTGGTTTCTGATACCAACACAATTTGTAACTCAAAAGGCCGTCTTGAATTCGCATCTTTATCTCTTCTTAAATCTATTATAGAATCTTTCTTCCCAATGGTTTTATTATGCTTATCAGAGGTATAAATACAGGAATGATCAAATCTATTCAAATATTAGGTATTGTTGATTTCTACAGCAGAAGCCTATCTTATTTGTCATCAAGCATACACTGTATAATGAATGTCTTCAAGGTTAGTTTTATTCCTTTTTAAAATACGAAAAAATTATTTTTTAAATAATTGTTACATATTTCATAGTTTTTTTTTTTTTTATTTTAAATGTATCAAAATACATGCATAATACTAACAATGAAAATGTATATAATTTATTTTCAAAAATTATATTTAACAATTATGGTAGATATGACCTGACATAGTGTGGATAAATTTTAAAATAGAATTATAATAAATTTTACCTCTGTGTACTTGGTTGAAAAAATTTCTGTTAAAGTTACAAAATCCGAATTTAGTGGACTTTCGTATAACGCTTTACAGTAAATCTCAGATGTACTTCTCTAGCAATTCTCATATTATGCAAAGAAAACTTTACTTGAATCTGCCGAACAATCCTGTGCTGGCTTTAAATTCAGGTTTATGCAATTCATTAGATCCAAAGAATCTCAGAATCTTTTAAACGCTAGTGAACTTTTGCATTTTGTTTTATGGCAGCATTAAAGGATTTTTGAAAGTGCATTTTGTTTTATGGCAGTATTAAAGGATGTTTCACAAAAATGTGACAAAAAAAACATACCTGTAAAAGTTGCAATTACTTTCTTTTGACAAATCAAATTTACAGAGAAACTATGGTTATTCAAGTTTCTATAGATGTTCTATATATGTCCCTACTGTGACAGCAACAAATATTAATATGACTAAAATATCCCGTGTTAATGACTCAAGCTCTTCAATTATTCACTGCTTCTTTTGCTGTAATTCCCGGGTTAATGAAGGCACGGATATTGTGCTTTTAACAAAACTCCATAGAAAAAAAATCGCAAGGGGTTAGATAGGGCATCTCGATGGCCAACTAAGCAATATCGTATCCTTTAATCAGCAAGGCCAATCAGCGATAGGATAGTAGTTCGATTGATAGTATCGTTCAGGTACTGAAGTACGTTTTAATGGCAATGTGGTGAAGCATCGGCTTGCTGTAGAATGAACCCGAGGACAGCTTTCTCCAACTGAGGGAACAAGAACTCTGATAAGAATATTTTGGCAAATGCACCCGTTAATCGATTTTGAAGAAAGAAGGACCAAAAAAAACACCACTATTTGAAATGGAGCAGAAAACATTCATCTTTTGAGAACTACGCTCATGTTCCATTTTCACCATGGCATGTGGATTTTCCGTGCCTCGAAATCATAAATCATGACGATTAAAATTTGCCTGAAACTTGAAAAGTGGTTCCTCTGTAAACACAAACCAGTTCGCGAAAGCATCTACCTCCAGCTTATCTTGCATTTTTCACAGAAAATTCTACACAGTTTTACAGCGTAACTATTATCAAAATATTTTTTCTTTTTATGCTGGAAACTTTTTTCTTTTGTATATTTTTCAAAATTATTAGTATTGGTATGTTTAATGTTCGTTTTTATTCTCTTTTCAGTTGCTTTTGTTATGTGCTGTTTTTCCTTGCCATCGGAATTATTTCCTGCGTATTCTTATGCAGAATACTGCGTGACGAAAATGGAGAAATCAAATACCTGGAGAAAATCCAATTTCCCGGATCCTGAAACTACTCTTGGGTAAATATATGCTTTATTTATGCAGATTTCTCTCCCAGTCCAACAGATTCATCACTGCCGGAGCCCACTTTTGTATGGCGTGGCTTTGGTATCTGGCCGTTAACTTAGCAAAATGAAGAAACATGGTATTTCTTTTTTAAGGCCAAATGCCGTTTAATTATGCATAATAATATCTACATTTATATACAGCATTAGTTACAAACATCTTCATCCTTCTCTCGCTGCTTGCCTCAGCTATCCCCTCGGCTCAGTCTAACTTCCTTTGTCTCTCGTTGTCGGCCAGCGTTGCTTCTATCTTTCTTCATCTGCGGAATCTGTTCCCCTCCTTCTTTGGTCAAGGTCAAAGTTGAATACCCCCACATGGCGAAAGTCTGTGTCCTCGACACGTAGCCTTAATGTGTCGAACTTCTGCTGTTTAACAGACAAACAAATCCTACATTTGTAAGTTTCATGAGCATGCATGGTAAAAAGCCTTTATAGGGATTTTTATTATTGTATCTCCTTTTACCAAATTATTGGATATTCGAATGGATGTCCTTTATGGATGTTAAATCGGTTATGTATGAATTGTTAAATTTAAATACATAGCTTTATATGTGTAAATAATTTATTTTACAATTTTTATTCATTTTGTAATATTTTTGTCTGATGATTTCTAATTTCTTAATGCATCTGGTTTGTACCATACCAAAACTTATACCAGTGACTTGTAGTTAGCAAAGGCACAAAATTGATATAGCTCCCACACTTTTACGACTCATTATCACATCACTTCTATCAAATTCAATGGTAAAAGTAGTCAAGTAGGTTTTCTTCTTCTAATGCAGCTGGCAAATAGACCGTGATCTTTCGCCATAAAGGCTGCACCGATGTTACTCACTTTGCATTACCCCAGGGGGCGTGTGTAGATGGTAAGCCACGCGCCTGAGTGCCCCACCCAGCTCACGATCCCTATTAGTAAGCCACGGTTTAAAGTGGATTCTGAACCACTACAACACCCCATGGGCAAAGCAAGTTTGAACCCCCCATTCCGGCCATCAGGCCATCAGGCCCCAAGTAGTCACTGTAACGTTTTTACTACCAACAAATCATCTACTCATTATTTTACTCATTTTACTCCACACTCTAATTGCTTACCCCTAGGGCTATATATCCTTCTACCAACTAAAAGATGAGGGTGGAAAAACAACATAAAAATTTTAATTAAAAAAAATAACTTTCCATAACACAATTTTAAGAATATAATTAATCTTATTACATAAAAGTATATGATATGACAGTTTGTAATTATCATAAGTATGAATGAAACTAAAAATATACAATACAGAAAAAATAAACAATGGTTTTAAAAGTGATGTTTAAAATATGATATAGAATGATATACATAATATGAGATCGCTCGCTCTGCATTGTAGAAAATAAGAAATACTATTAGTTAAAGTGCAAGAATGAGCATAGAGAATTCAATTGACTAGAGGTAATTTCTAATTGTTTTGCTAATTTTCTTCTAAAAAGGAAAAGAATTGCTCATTTAAGCTGATTATTTCATTGAAGCTTATTAAATTGATGATTTTCCATCTGGTCCATGAGTTGCGTAGCATATTTCTATGTCTATGAATGTAAAAACTTTAAGAATGGAATTTTAAGATTCCATGATTTTGTAAGAAGACAAATAGTCATGGAATCTGGAATGGTTTTCCAGCTACACAACAGGACCAGAAATCATCTAAAAAAGTCAAATCTTTGATTCATTTTGGAATGAATCATGGCTATTTGTAAATTCTAATTTTTTCTCTAGAAACAATGCTATGATTTTTTTTTTTTTTTTAGATTTTAGGTATGATTTCAAATATTTTTTGACCCTAATTCTAAGATTCTAATCTCTATTGCTATGAAAGTCTTGTCTTAACTCTATAAGTAAGCCGTTATTTAAGCTATTTTTGGAAATAAAATTCAATATGGAAGAAGAATTGGGTCTCCATCTATTACGATTGCTTTAGCGAAGTTACGGAGTACCAAATGTTGTATGTACTTTTATACAATACAATTCATTGAAGTCGTTAGTTAAGAGCTTGTGCTGCATTTCTTTGGCCAATAAATGAGGAGGAGTTTAAGATTAAGGATATTAATGAGTTTAAGATACAATGTCATAATAAAAGGTGAAAATGCTTTTCACTGAACAGATCTCCTTTTTGATAAGTGTTAATTATTGATATTGTATACTTACTAAAATTCCGATGTCTTTAAACAACCGTATGGTTATCAAGATGTAGCTTTTGTGTTAGATGGTTGAATTCTTTCATTTACTACAGATGGTTGTCAAATTAATAGAATGTGAATAAAGTGACATTTAAGAATGCGTTTCTTAAGTATTAAAATATAATCTTAGATAACAGTTTTTTTATATCAAAAGTATATATAATGGTAGTACGAGTTAGCTTTAGTGAAGTTCTTGGATGTCAAAAGTGTAAAATGCCAGATCTCACAGACTTTAAAAGGGGCTAAATTGTAAGAATTAGATAAATTGGAGCAACTATTGGACCGAAACATCCCAGTTATTATTCGTGACAGAATGCACACATCGCAAACAAGACTAGCTCGGCGAAGCAAAATAGTGGACGGAAAGAAAAGCTGAGTGAAAGAGAGACCGACGGATATTGAAGAAGATTGTAATGTCTAAAAAAGGAATTGTAATGTCCACTTGTTACAATGAGTTCAAATTTGGACTAAAGATACTTGAAGAAAGGGAAAACGAAAAGGCATCAAAAACAGTTCCAAAGTGTTATTAATAGATGGCTCTTTAAGCAGCACAAAAGAAAGTGAACTAGGCTACCTCTGATATATTGAATCGAAATTACAACGTATCTGGCAAGAATTGCACATTAAACCAACTGCATAGTTCAATCTATTTGATTGTTCCGGTTTTTTTGACGGAAAAAATTACTTCCAAGTCATTCAACCGTTGGGACATTTTTAGTGAAAAGCCCAGCCACCATGCCAAGATCATACTAAATTGGATGGGGAAAATCGGTGAAACTTTTGATGCCATACCATAGAATTCCTTTTTTGCAGCATTTTGAATGTGGACTTTAATTATAATCACCCTGTATATATATATAGATAAACCATTATGAAATACTGAATATTTAAAAATAAACTGATTAATGTATATTTTCTCAGTAAAAGAAAATAAATTCAGTCACTATTTAATTTTATAGGAATTCTAGTGAAGCAGAACCTGTTTTTGTTTATTTCGAGAACAATAAAGATGATAGCGGAATTGCTACTGTATTGATAAACGACGAGAACATACCTCAAGGTGAGAGTATTTTTAAAAATTCTGTTCAGCAAAAAAAATATAATGAATTCATTAAAATTATAGGTGGTGAATAAGTAAAGGCTTATGTGATGTACAAATGAATATAATATATTGATAAAAATTAATAAATGAATATATATACAATAAATAAACTTTTACTATTAAATACTTTTTGATTGCTGTTCGTATCAAATTATTATTATTTATTATTTAATTTATTTATATCAGTATTTACTTGCGTTAGTATAACATACTTATACATTCAAAATTATAACTGAACAGCAAAAATCTCTTGAGTGACATAAAATTAAGAATACTGAGATATTGTTTTGTAATGAATACACTAACGTGTGGCAGGTAAAATAGTAAAATATGAAGTGAATGGGGAATACTGATACATATGATTTATCTGCCTAAAATTATATTTACATCAAGAAATAGACTCTAGTCAACAATGGAAAGAATACCATAGTCTAAAGTTTCCTTCGCCATCATACACATTTATGTTTATTATTGGATGAAAAATCATCGTTCGACGCTGTGCAGAAGTCTACAGTTGAAAAGTTAGATCTAATTCATGTTGTGAATATTAATTAATTTTCTCGATCAATTGTTTAAATATTAACATTTATTAAAAACGAAATATCAAAGTAATTCATATTATTAATCATTTATAACATCACCCGTTGTCTAGCTAAATTTCTTGACAAAATAAACAGAGTTATAGCTAAGAATGAAAACATATCATGGAAAATATTATTCTTAAAAGAGTTTTCATTGCTTTTTTTTTACAGTTGATTCTCAAAATGTATCCGTTCCTGTTGAATAAGGAGATGTCTGTGTACCCTCGTGCTGCTTTAGGAACTAAAAGAATAGCAAAACTGTATGGCGGAATATAATAAAAGGCAATGATGTGAATTCATGATGTTTTCCTCTTTATTTCGAATATAAAATAGCACTGAAAATATTAATATTTACTAATGAAAACGGATTCTATTCCATGTTAAGCTATTAATTTATCTTTTGGCATTTATGTTCAATTTATTTAATATTTTTTAACATGATTATAACTTCTTTTCTTTTAATTTATAAAGTAATTGCATTTATTGCAAAAAATTATTATACTCACACTTATGGAGGAGTTACACAATTTCTAGCTCAAATGGTTAAAATAAATGTAGAAAATTAAAAAAAAAAACATAAATAAACGTACAAAACTATCATAAATAAAGGTAAAAAACAATCATAAATAAATGTAGAAAACAATCACATAGCCTTAAAAAGTTACTTAACCTTTCTGATAATCTACAATGTTTGACGACATTAAATGTAGGCATTGATTTTTGAAATCTTCTGAATAGTAGTGTAAATTTTTAAAATTCATTATTGATACGTAAATGCATTTTTTATGATTAATCTGCAGAAAAATATCTAAGAATCGAGTTTTATGTAAAAATTAATATTCTCCATTAAGCAATTTAATTAAACTTTATACAGTTTCTGGCAAATACTAAAAAAATATCTTATAATATAAATAAACATTTTTTACCCAAAAAAATATTTATTAAAATTAAATCGATACAATTCCACAGAAATAGCAAGGGTATCTAATAATTTGAGCAACAATTCGTCATCTTCGAACTTTTTCCCGACTTGGCTCCAAGTCGCTTGGAAAAGGAGGGCAGTGCCTTCGGAAGGACTTTTAGAGGAACTACCCACATTTGCGTATCGTATAAGAGAAAACAAGGAAAATTCTCGCTAGGTAGTTCGACGAATGAGGCAAGATGCTAAACATCACAAAAGCCATCGAGTCTCCTTGTTTATGAAACGGTGACCGCAACAATGCCGTCATGGATTGAACTTCAGCCCTAATGCTTAACAACTGTTCACGTTACCACCGAGCCATGATTTGGACGACATCTGTCTTTGCATCCATTAATATATATATATATATTAATGGATGCAAAGACAGATGTCATTATATATGATATATGATATATATTTATTTCAAAATCAGAATTACGTAAAATCATTCAGCAAAAACTTTATTGTAAGTGTCATGTCAATTCAACAAAAACATTAATTTCCGAAGTATTAACATAGATCGCCTGCTATGCCGTGTTTATCAAACAGTTGTTCATCAAAAGAAGTCACCAAATATTAAAAAAATTTAACTGTTGAGCTGTATCAGCTGATTTACTTCATTTCGGAACGATCTTACAAACAAATTATTTCTCGCTCTATGAGAGATATATACAGATACACTGTTAGTTTATTCTTTCATATAAAAACAAATAGATTAGAAGCAGACATGCAATCATAGTTTAAATATCATCATTATCATCAGTGGCATAACAGCCACAAGGTGGGCAAGGCCGTCTGCCTACTGGCAAATTTCAAGACAGGAAATGTTTTCTTTTTAAGGGGTAGGGTTGTCAGTCTTACGCCCAACACTCTACAGTCATATTAGTTATTCTTTTAAAGTAGATTCCGAATAACAACAAATATCCATGGCACCGCCGGCACTCGAACACGAAACCTGTGGCACCGAACTCCAGAGCCCTAGTCACCATAGCCCCAATCATAGCATTTCATTTTTCCAGAAAACATTAAGTAATATATATATACATATCCTTTTATTATATCCTTTACATACATATATATATATATATATATATATATATATATATATATATAATATAAAGGACACTACATATCAACGCGAAAAAATTAAATTATCAATTAATATCTATAAAGGCATTTTAAAACTCGTCTTTTAACCGGCAGTCTTTTAACTATTTCTTCTTAACAAAAAATCAATCAATTAAAGCATAGTCCGGGCAAAGAAACTTCACAGCGACACCTGTGGGTTGAGGGAGTGCTAAAAACATGAGCTAATGAGGATACACTATCAGATCGCTGTGGAAATCTCAGCTGCCGCTTCGATCGTTATTTCTGCCCGTGAAAACTTTTCGCATCTTCTTCAGTTATTCGGCGATGAAGACGATTCGCAACAAGTGCACGCGATAAAGACAGGTAAGTGATTATAGTTTTTATTTTAATTTATGCAAATGCTCTGATTAAAATGTATGCATTTTAATCAAATGCAATTTAAAATTAACGTGTTACATAATATGTGTAACATTGATGGAAGTTCATAATTATTGTACATTTAAATATAAATATTATTTATTTTAAATTTTATAACATTTCCCATAAATGAATACGAATTTGTAAAAATTATTTTTAATTAACTTTTATATCAGATCGCTGGTGTCGGTACATATGGTATGTTTTTATTTTCACATTACGGATTATATAATTAGGGCCAAGGTCATATATATTGATGTAAATGTTAATTAAAGTTCATTTTTACCAAATCATATTTATATATGAGTAATGTTAAAAACTTTTAAGTAAACAATGATAACTAACCATAAATATATAAGATTTTAGCAAAAGTGATTTTTAATTAACGTGATATAAAAGTTAATTAAAAATCATTTTTTAACAAATCTTATTTATTTATGAATAATTTTATAAAAAGTTAATAAGTAATGATAATTACCCATAAATAAAAAAGTTTTCGTAAAAAATGGTTTTTAATTAACTTTTATCAATATATGGTATGATTTTATTTCCACATTACAGATTATGTAATTAGAACATAGATATACTATATTGATATAAAAGTTAATTAAAAAACGTTTTTTACCAAACAATATTTATATATGAGTAATGCTATAAAATTTTAAGTAAATAATGATAATTAACCATAAATAAATAAGATTTGGTAAAAAATAATTTTTAATTCATTTTATATCAATACATGGTATGATTTTATTATCACATTACGGATTATATAATTAGGTTATATATATACATTCATATAAAAGCTAATTAAAAAATAATTTTTTACTAAATCTTATTTATTTATGGACAATGTTATAAATTTTTAAGTAATAATAAAATTTTGACATAATATATATATAATATCATATAATAATAATAATAACAATATTATTATTATTTAGTATATTATTATTTTAACTATATAATATATAATAAAAATTTATATTAATATATGGTATGATTTTATTTTCACATTAGAATTATATAATTAGGTCATATATATATATATATGATATTGATATAACAGTTAACTAAAAATTGTTTTTTATCAAATTTTATTTATTTATGTTAATGTTATAAAATTTTAAATAAGTAATGCTAATTACCAATAAATAAATAAGATTTGGTAAAAATAATTTTTAATTAACTATTATATCAATATACGATATGAATGTATTTTCACATTACAGATTATATAATTAGACCATATATACTATTTCTAACGTATTAAAAATGTGTTTAAATTTCGTTTGAGATAAAAAAAAATTTACTTATTAATTTCATAATGATTAGAATTCTTATCGATTTTAAGAAGTATTTTCTGAATCTAATATTCTTAGATAACAAAATGTTTGAATTTGAAGTTCTTTTTCCTAAAATTTAAATAGAAAATTTAAAACAATAATTTTGACTGTTAAATATTTTAAATAATTTCTCTTCAATGCAAATCATTGTGTTTAATGTAATTAAACATCAAATTTATATTTATTTACTATTTTGTTCATTTAATGCAGTCTTTCGTGGAAAATTAAAATATTTAATACTTTAGTTATTTAAAATTATACATTTATCTTAAAAATATTATTTTAGAAAATTACCTATATAAAAATATTTTAATTTAAAAATTAAATTTAATTAACTTTCATGGTAAAATTAAAATATTTCGTGCCTATAATTATTTAAAATTATGTATTTATCAAAAAAAAATTATTTTTAATAGCCATAAATAAATTAGAAAAAAAGATTCAAAACATTTCAATTTAAAAATATTACTTACTTATTTGTTTGGTAGCTATAAAGAAGTTAATTTAGGGGAACACAAATATTTATTTTTATTTACTCAGCTTTTCAATTTTTCAATTTTTTTTTTTATTTTTTTTTTTTTTTTTTAGAATAAAGATGAAAATTGTGGCTTTATTGCTTTTCAACATTCTTTAAAAATACATTTTTAAAACTATTCATAGTGTAATGATTCCTACTTTATAATTTAATAATTCATTATTCATAAATTAATAATTCATAATTTAATAATACATAATATAATAATTCGTAATTCATAAATTAATAATTCATAATACATAATTTAATAATACATAAAATAATAATTCATAATTTCATTTACTTAATCCAAAGTTTCATGATAAAATTGAAATATTCAATACTATAATTATTTAAAATTATACATTCATCTTTAAAAATATTATTTTTATAACAGCAATATTTACATTAGGAAAATTTCCCATATAAAAACATCTTATTTTAAAAATTAAATTTAATTTACTTTCATGGTAAAAATTAAATATTTAATGCTATAATTATTTAAAATTATACATTCATCTTTAAAAATATTATTTTTATAACAGCAACAGTTACATTAGAAAAATTTCCCATATAAAAACAACTTAATTTAAAAATTTAATTTAATTAACTTTCATGGTAAAATTAAATATTTAATGCTATAATTATTTTAAATTATACATTCATCTTTAAAAATATTATTTTTGTAACAGCAACAGTTACATTAGAAAAATTTCCCATATAAAAACATCTTAATTTAAAAATTTAATATAATTAACTTTCATGGTAAAATTAAATATTTAATGCTATAATTATTTAAATTATACATTCATCTTTAAAAATATTATTTTTGTAACAGCAATCGTTACATTAGAAAAATTTCCCATATAAAAACAGCTTAATTTAAAAATTTAATTTAATTAACTTTCATGGCAAAATTAAATATTTAATGCTATAATTATTTTAAATTATACATTCATCTTTAAAAATATTATTTTTAACAGCAACAGTTACATTAGAAAAATTTCCCATATAAAAACATCTTAATTTAAAAATTTAATTTAATTAACTTTCATGGTAAAATTAAATATTTAATGCTATAATTATTTTAAATTATACATTCATCTTTAAAATATTATTTTTGTAACAGCAACAGTTACATTAGAAAAATTTCCCATATAAAAACAGCTTAATTTAAAAATTTAATTTAATTAACTTTCATGGCAAAATTAAATATTTAATGCTATAATTATTTTAAATTATACATGCATCTTTAAAAATATTATTTTTTTGTAACAGCAACAGTTACATTAGAAAATTTCCCATATAAAAACAGCTTAATTTAAAATTTAATTTAATTAACTTTCATGGTAAAATTAAATATTTAATGCTATAATTATTTTAAATTATACATTCATCTTTAAAATATTATTTTTGTAACAGCAACAGTTACATTAGAAAAATTTCCCCATATAAAAACAGCTAATTTAAAAATTTAATTTAATTAACTTTCATGCTATAATTATTTTAAATTATACATTCATCTTTAAAAATATTATTTTGTAACAGCAACAGTTACATTAGAAAATTTCCCATATAAAAACAGCTTAATTTAAAAATTTAATTTAATTAACTTTCATGGTAAAATTAAAATATTTCGTGCTATAATTATTTAAAATTATGTGTTTATCAAAAAAATTATTTTTAATAGCCATAAATAAATTAGAAAAAAAAAAAAGATTCAAAACATTTCAATTTAAAAATATTACTTACTTATTTGTTTCGTAGCTATAAAGAAGTTAATTTAGGGAACACAAATATTTATTTTTATTTATGCAGCTTTTCGATTTTCAAATTTTTTTTTATTCTTTTTTAATTTTTATTTTAGAATAAAGATGAAAATTGTGGCTTTATTACTTTTCAACATTCTTTTAAGAATACATTTTTAAAACAATTCATAGTGTAATGATTCCTACTTTATAATTTAATAATTCATTATTCATAAATTAATAATTCATAATTTAATAATACGTAATATAATAATTTAATTCATAAATTAATAATTCATAATACATAATTTAATAATACATAATAGAATAATTCATAATTTCATTTACTTAATCCAAAGTTTCATGATAAAATTGAAATATTCAATACTATAATTATTCAAAATTATACATTCATCTTTAAAATATTATTTTTGTAACAGCAACAGTTACTTTAGAAAAATTTCCCATATAAAAACAGCTTAATTTAAAAATTTAATTTAATTCACTTTCAAGGTAAAATTAAATATTTAATGCTATGATTATTTTAAACTATACATTCCTCTTTAAAAATATTATTTTTGTAACAGCAATATTTACATTGAAAATTTCCCATATAAAAACAACTTAATTTAAAAATTAAATTAAATTTGCTTTCATGGTAAAATTAAATAGTTAATGCTGTAATTATTTAAAATTTTACATTCATCTTTAAATATATTATTTTTTAATGCAATATTTATATTAGAAAAATTTCCCATATAAAAACAGCTTAATTTAAAAATTAAATTTAATTAACTTTCATGGTAAAATTAAAATATTTAATGCTATAATAACTATTTAAGATTATAAATTTATCTAAAAAAATATTTTTTAATAGCCACGATTAAATTAGAAAAGAAGATTCACAGATAAAAACATTTCAATTTAAAAAAAAAAATTAATTACTTATTTGTCTGATAGCTACGAAGCAGTTAATTTAGGGAATGCAAATATTTATTTTATTTATGCAGCTTTTCAATTTTTCAATTTTTTTTTTTATTAGAATAATGATAAAAATTGTGACTTTATTCCTTTTCAATATTCTTTTAAAAACACATTTTTTAAAATAATTCATCGTGTAAGTTGATTCCTAATTCCTAATTTAATAATTCATTATTCATAAATTAATAATTCATATAATAATACATAATTTAATAATACATAATTTAATAATACATAATTTAATAGTTCATCATTTAATAATTCATATTTTAATAATTCATACTTCATAATTTAATATTTCATAAAATAATAATTAATAATTTAATTCATTTAATCCAAACTTTCTTGATAAAATGAAATTATTTAAAGTTATGCATTTATCTTCAAAATATTCTTCTTAATAGCAATATTTAAATTAGGAATGATTCATAGATAAAACATTTCAATTCAAAATGTTAATCACTTATTTGTTTGGGAACTTAGAACACAAATTAACTTATAGTTAACTTAGGGAACACAAATAATTATTTTATTTTAATTAGTCCGGTAGCTTTTCAATTTACTGATTTATTTTTTTAAATAATTATGAAAGTTGTAATTGTATTGCTTTTCAATATTCTTTTAAAAACATTTTTTTAAATTAATTATTTACTAATTTATAATTTAATACTTCATAATTTAATTCATTTAAACCAAACATTCATGGTAAAATTGAAGTATTCAATATTATAATTATTTAAAATTAAACGTTTATCTTAAAAATATAATTTTTAATAGCAATATTTAAAATAGAAATGATTCCTGTATAAAAACTTTTAATTTAAAAATATTAATTACTTATTTGTTTAGTAGATACAATGCAGTTAATTTAGGGAACACAAATACTTATTTTGTTTTAATTACTCCGGTAGCTTTTCTAATTATTTATTTTTTAAAAGAATAATGATGAAAGTTGTGACTGTCTTGCTTTTGAATATTCTTTTTTAAAAATAGTTTTTTTAACATTAATTTAATAATTTATGATTTAATTCATTTAATCCAAACTTTAATGGTGAAATTAAAATATTCATTGTTATAATTATTTAAAATTATGCATTTATCTTAAAAATATTATATATATTAGCAACATTTAAATTAGAAAAGATTCCTTTTAAAAAACGTCTTAATTTAAAAATGTTAATTACTTATTTGTTTAGTAACTACAAAGCAGTTAATTTAGGGAACAGAAATACTTATTTTATTTTAATTAGACAGGTATCTTTTAATTAAAATTTTTTAAAGATTAACGATGAAAATTTGATTGTTTTTGCTTTTTAATATTCCTTTAAAAATACATTTTTTAAAATAAATTCATAATTTCATAAATTATTTAATAATTCATATTTCAAAGTTTAACTCATTCTATCCAAATCCCTTTCATGATAAAATTAAAATATTAAATGATAAAGGTTGTGATTGTGTTGCTTTTCAATATTCTTTTAAAAACAATTTTTTTTAAATTAATAATTTAATTCATTTAATCCCAATTTTAAAGGTCAAATTAAAATATTCAATGCCATAATTATTTAAAATTATGCATTTATCTTAAAAAAATATCATATTTTATAGCAATATTTATATTAGAAATGTTTCCTATATAAAAAACCTTTTAATTAAAATTGCTAACTACTTATTTATTTAGCAGCTACAAAGAAGTTAATTAAAGAATGCAAATAATTATTTTATTTTTTTTTTTCATTTTTTTTAGAATAATGATGAATGTTATCACTTTTTCTTTTCAATATTCTTTTAAAAAGAATATTTTTTTTAAATTAATAATTTAATAATTTATAATTTAGTTATTCATAATTCATAATTTAATTTATTTAATTCAAACTTTCATGCTAAATTTAAAATATTCAATGCTTTAATTATTTAAAATTATCTTTAAAAATATTTTTCTAATAGCAATATTTAATTTAGAAATGATTCCTATATAAAATCAATTTTAAATTAAAATGTTTTCATTTTTAGATTAATAGTTTTATAATTTATAATTTAATAATTCATAATTTAATTAATTTAATCCAAATTCTAATAGTGAAATTAAAATTTTCAATGTTATAATTATTTAAAATTGTGCAATTATTAAAAAAGATATTATCTTTTATATGTCAAAAATATTTAACTTAAATGTTGAAATGTTATTATTAAAAATAATAACATTTCAATTTAAAAATGTTAATTACTTATTCGTTTGGTAGCTACAAAGCAGTTAACTTAGAGAACACAAATATTTATTTTATTTTAATTAGTCCAGTAGCTTTTCAATTTACTTAATTATTATTTTTTTTTCAAATAATGATGAAAGTTGTGATTGTATTGCCTTTCAATATTCTTTTTTAAAAACATTTTAAAAAATAATAATAATTTAATTTATAATTTAATAATTCAGAATTCATACTTTTAATTAATTTAATCTAAACTTTCATGATAAAAATAAAATATTCAATGCTATAAATATTTAAAAATATGCATTTATGTTAAATAAATATTATTTTTAATAGCTTTTAACTTATTTATTTGGCAGCTACAAAGCAGTTAACTTGGGGATCAAAGATAATTATTTTTTTAACTAATCCGGTAGCTTTACAATTTATTTTATTTGTTTACTTTTTTTTAAATAATGCTGAAAGTTGTGTTTGTATTGCTTTTCAATATTCCTTTAAAAACAAATTTTTTAAATTATTAATTTAATAATTTAGAATTTAATTCATTTAATACAAATTTTAATGGTAAAATTAAAAGTTATAAGTTATAATTATCTGAAATTATGCATTCATCTTAAAAAATATTTTATTTAATAGCAATATTTTAATTAGAAAAGATTTCGATGTAAAAAACATTTAATTTAAATTAAATGTTTAAATCAATTTAAATAATTACTTATTTGTTTAGTAACTACAAAAGCAGTTAATTTAGGGAACACAAATACTTATCTTATTTTAATTAGACAGGTATCTTTTTAATTAAAATTTTTATTAAAGATTAATGATGAAAATTTGATTGTTTTGCTTTTCAATATTCCTTAAAAATACATTTTTAAAAAATTCATAATTTCATAAATTATTTAATAATTCATTTCAAAAATTTAACTCATTCTATCCAAATCCTTTTCAAGCTAAAATTAAAATATTAAATGATAAAGGTTGTGATTGTGTTTTTTCCAATATTCTTTTTAAAAACAATTTTTTAAATTAATAATTTAATTCCTGTAATCCAAATTTTGAAGGTCAAAATAAAAAATATTCAATGCCATAATTTTTAAAATTTATTCCGCATTTATCTTAAAAATATATTATATTTTTAGCAATATTTATATTAGAAAGTTTCCTATATAAAAACCTTTTTAATTAAAATTGCTAATTACTTATTTATTTAGCAGCTACAAAAGAAGTTAATTAAAGAATGCAAATAATTATTTTTTTTCTTTTCATTTGTTTTTAGAATAATGATGAATGTTAGCACTGTATTTCTTTTCAATTTTCTTTTAAAAAATATTTTTCTTAATTAAGAATTTAATAATTTATAATTTAGTTATTCTAATTTTCCTAATTTAATTTATTTAATTCAAACTTTCATGCTAAATTTAAAATATTCAATGCTTTAATTATTTAAAATTATCTTAAAAATATTATTTTTTAATAGCAATATTTAATTTAGAAATGATTCCTATATAAAATCAATTTTTAAATTAAAAATGTTTCATTTTTTAAATTAATAGTTTAATAATTTATAATTTAATAATTCATAATTTAATTCATTTAATCAAATACTAATAGGGGAAATTAAAAATTTTCAATGTTATAATTATTTAAAATTGTGCATTTATTAAAAAAGATATCATCTTTTTATATGTCAAAAATAATTTACTTAAATGTTGAAATGTTATTATTAAAAAAATAATAACATTTCAATTTAAAAAATGTTAATTACTTATTCGTTTGGTACAAAGCAGTTAACCCTAGGGGAACACAAATATTTATTTTATTTTAATTAGTTCAGTAGCTTTTCAATTTACTTAATTAATTTTTTTTTCAAATAATGATGAAAGTTGTGATAGTATTGCCTTTCAATATTCTTTTTAAAAACACATTTTAAAAATAATAATAATTTAATTTATAATTTAATAATTCAGAATTCATACTTTTAATTAATTTAATCTAAACTTTCATGATAAAAAATAAAAATATTCAATCCTATAAATATTTAAAATATGCATTTATGTTAAATAAATATTATTTTTAATATCTTTTTTAACTTATTTATTTGGCAGCTACAAAGCAGTTAACTTGGGGGACAAAGATAATTATTTTTTTAACTAATCCGGTAGCTTTACAATTTATTTTATTTGTTTACTTTTTTAAATAATGCTGAAAGTTGTGTTTGTATTGCTTTTCAATATTCCTTTAAAAACAATTTTTTAAAATTATTAATTTAATAATTTAGAATTTAATTCATTTAATACAAATTTTAATGGTAAAATTAAAAGTTATAATTATCTGAAATTATGCATTCATCTTAAAAAATATTTTATTTAATAGCAATATTTTAATTAGAAAAGATTTCGATGTAAAAAAAAACATTTAATTTAAATTAAATGTTTAAATCAATTTAAATAATTACTTATTTGTTTGGTAGCTTTAAACAGTTAATTTAGGGAACACAAATACTTATTTTATTTTAAGCCGGTAGCTTTTCATTTTTTTAAAATAGCGATGAAATTTGTGACTGCATTGCTTTTAAGGGCACATTTTTTTAAAAATTTTTAATTGCACATCTAATTAAAATTCTTAAAGTATTTAAAAAACAATTAAAGTGTTTTTTTAAAGTTTTTTAAACTGATTTTTTTTTTTATTTAATTTTTTTACATTAATTAAATTTTACAGAATTCTGTGGCTGGATATTTAGATAAATCTAAAATTATATTTATAAAAACTTTCACTGTGATATACAGAGAGAAAAAAAGCTCCCTATAATTTAATAATTTAAAAAAATATTAAACCCCTCAATACCAGTTCCATGCACAGATTTATCACAGGCATAGTAAAGAACCCTGTGAAAAATAAGTAAGCCTTAACTTCAAATACAAAGAAACATATATATATATATATTAAATGTATATACATTTTTAATATATATACATGTATAAACATTTAATATATATATATCTGAGGAACTATATAAATTTAAATACACATAAAAACATTTCATTCTTATTTCTATATTACAAAGTTTTTATTGTGTTTTTTAAGCACAAGTCAACAAAAGAAAATAAAAAATGGATCATAATCATGCATGATAAATCCTGGGAAAAACACTTAAAACTTACTTTTCAGGGGCTTTATTTTTGTCCTAATTTTATCTTGCAAATATAAAATATAATTTCTATATAAAATATAACACAAATTTTTAAACATTTTGCATATTTTGTAGAACAATTAGTTTAAAATGTATGTTCATTTTATCTCATTATAGATATATATTAAAAATATATATTCATTAAAATATAAAATTATAAACGTAAGTTAAGAAAATAAATATAAGTTAAAAATAAAATTAAATGCAAGTTAAAAGGAAGTTAAATATTAAGTTTATGATGTTAAAATTTCTAGTTTGAATTTAGCTTCATTAGCCACTGATATTTCAACATGGTAGGGTCAAGGAGTAGAAACATCTTTTGTATAGTTGCTCAATATCAAGCTATGCAGATTTTCATTTGAATTCTGCACTGGCATCTCCACATAGCATTTAAAAGTTAATTTTAATCAGTTTTTATAAAAATTAACATAATGATTGGCTAATAATTTTTATTGTTAAATATTTTTATTTCTAAATCTATGCGAACCAAGTGTTTCATCTCTTACTAATGCTGCATGATAAAACTTATATACATTTTCCCCAAAGACATATAATATGTCGCGTGTCTTTTATCAGTAGAACTTTATGCAGTAGTGTTGCGTAAGAGACAGTTTTCATTCAAGTTATATCCTTCTTAATTCTACAAGTAGCATTCACTGATAATATCGTATGAATTTTTTTATATATTATATTCCTGGCGAAATAATCCGTCAGAAATGCTTTGGAGGGAAAAGAGTGTACAGCAATGTTTAAAACCTTCCTGAGTATCAGTCTCTGCTAAAGAGTACCTGCAATTCTAAGCAGGGCGAAATCATACAGTTACATTCTAAACCCAGGGTCTTTCCAAACTTTCCAGCCTTAGGGCCATACTGTTTACTCCATAAGTACCAAGGGCCAAAACTGTTTTAATTTTTCTGCCATTATCTATAATTTCTAGACCAGTCGCCGATTTGCTTGCATACTCGATTTTGCATGTGCTTGCTAACTACAAACTATTGTCAGTAAAAAATCACAATTACATAAATCTCATTAGTATTTTTTTTTTTTGCAAGCGGATACCTCGCGGTTTCATTCGCGTTTATTTAGCTTTTCCATTCTGAGAGATTTTCAGGATAAAATCACATGTTTGATTCAGGATATACATTTTCCGAACATTGACATACATACATACGCGATGCTCTTTACCCCAACATAACTACCGAGGTAACCGCGGGATGTTCACTGTTCACTGGATGTTTTAGTTTATAATGTTGAGTGGGATTCATTTTTAATTACTTGTTAGTTGTTATGCTTAAGTTAAATTTTCTGCGTATTATGCTTGTCATTAAGCTTTACCTAGCCAAAGTCTAATAAAGCCGAGTTATTATCATTCTGTGTTTTATCCAACTTATTACAAAACAATAAGCTATTCGCTGTCGCGGGCCATAGTTTGGAGACCCCAGCTCTAAACCATCCCATTTGTCTACTAAGGGAATGAAGCAGGCAAACACTAAACACATATTCAGCCATCTTTCCAGTTTAAAGTTTAGTCAAACAAATTACAAGAAAGTAGAATGATTTATACAGTGATTTATTTAAACAATTTATTGAACAAAACCACTGAGGGAATTTTGAACACTGAGATTTTTCGCACAGCATCAGATTACAACTACGGAGAGAAAATAGCAATTTATATTATTACCTTCATGGCTGATTCGTCTGACCCTCATTGAAGTTGGATTTGTGATATATAGCAGTGATTGTTAATAAATTAGTTTTATTTACTAGGTGAGGATGTGGATTAGTTATCATGTTAAAATTGTTAACAAAGTGCATATGTTGAATTTGAAGACATGATACTAATAAGATAATCTTAAGCATGAAATTCTTAAAATATGATAATTAATCATAAATTGGCAAAAAATACCTTTGTTTTAACGAATTTAAATTCTTATTAGTAAATTTCACATAGAAGGTACATTAGACTAAAGAATCTTACGAATCTAAAAAGGCAGTCAAACAAATTGTTTGATTTTATATGCAGCTTCAGCAGACCGCGCGCGTTCTGCTTTGCATTCGGCTTTCTTGCATTTCGTTCAATTATTGAATACTATGTTGCATTTAAACCCCAGGAAGTGATTGGTAAAGGTATGAAAGGGTTCATGGAAATTAAGCTTCAACAGGGTGAAAATCATTTAAATATTTATTTAAATTTAATGAATGACGTAGATAATGTTGATTTTTAACACTGTTTTATAATTATTTACCAAATTTAATTTTAATAATCATTTCATTTATCTAAAAGAACTAAGCGATGAACAGTATTTCTTGTTAATCTGTCTTTTTCGACAAAATAAATAAATTCGTTAAATAATTTAATACGTCGGTTATGCTTTTTCAAAAGATTTTCCAACAATTCTACAATAGCTCTTTGTACTTGCCTTGTTCGATAAAATTATACCGACATCAGGTTGTCACACGTTCTTCAGAACTGCCCATAAAATAAATTTGAAGAAATTTTGGCTCTTCGTTAGATATTGGCATCAACTACCCGATCTTATGGTACACCTGACCTTGTATTTTTGAGTGTACTCAAAATTTCGTCCATCAGATGAGAAATCGTAAATTTAGTTGAGCAAAGGACGTCAATGGCGTAAATGACGAAATATGAAAATCATCGATTTTGCATTTAAAAATAAAAAAATCTGAATAAAAACTATCTATCTCTCAAGTTTGGAACAAAACCCATTTAAGAAAAAAAATTAAAATCGGATAGTTAGTTTCAGAGTTCATTCAACAAACATCGTGACACGGGAATTATATATAATAGATAGATGACGAAATATTTGGTGCCAATTGACGAATTTTAATGGCGCCAAATGACGAATATGCGTCGATTTTTGCATTTAAATAAAAAAATCTGAATAAAAACGTCCTATCTCTCAAGTTGGAACAAAACACACATTTAAGAGAAAAAAGTTAAAATCTAATCAGTTAGTTAGTTTCAGAGTTCATCCCCAACAAACATCGTGACTTTTTGAATTATATAATAGATGATGACGAAATATTTGGCGCCAATTAACGAATTTTAATGGCGCCAAATGACAGAAAATATGAAAATCGTCGATTTCGCATTTAAATAAAAAAAAATCTGAATAAAAAACTATCCTATCTCTCAAGTTGGAACAAAACACACATTTAAAAGAGAAAAAAAAAAAAAGTTAAAATCGGATAGTTAGTTTCAGAGTTCTTCCCCAACAAACATCGTGACACGAGAATATATATATAATAGATAGATGACGAAATATTTGGTGCCAATTGACAATTTTGGCGACAAATGACGAAATATGAAAATCGTCGATTTTTTGCATTTAAATAAAAAAATCTGAATAAAAACTATCCTATCTCTCTCAAGTTGGAACAAAACTCACATTTAAGAAAAAAAAAAGTTAAAATCAGTTAGTTAGCTTTCGAGTTCTTCCCCCAACAAACATCGTGACACGGGAATTATATAATAGATAGATGACAAATTTGCGCCAATTAACGGGTTTTAATGGCGCCAAATGACAAAATATGAAAATCGTCGATTTTTGCATTTAAATAAAAAAAAAATCTGAATAAAAACTATCTATCTCTCAAGTTGGAACAAAACCCATTTAAGAAAAAAAAAAAATTAAAATCGGATAGTTAGTTTCAGAGTTCTTTTCACCAACAAACATCTGGTGGAAACACGGGAATTATATATAATAAGATAGATGACGAAATATTTGGTGCCAATTGACGAATTTAATGGTGCCAAATGACAGAAAAAATCGTCGATTTTTGCATTTAAATAAAAAAAAATCTGTATAAAACTATCCTATGCTCTCTCTCAAGTTGGAACAAAACAAACATTTAAAGAAAAAAAAAGTTAAAAATCAGTTGTTGTTAGTTTCGGGTTCATCCCGAACAGAAAACATCGTGACAGGAATTATATATAATAGATTATCATATATTCTGACGTTGGGGTATTTATTGAATTTATGAAAACATTCTGACCAATATAATAAATCTGAATCTTCTATGCATATCTATTTTTTTAATTTTTTTTTTTTTTGTTAATTCTAAAATTTCTAAATGGAACTTGAGTTTAACTGTAAACTTCTTTTCAAAATTACTTTTACAATAATTTAGGATTGCAGAAATGAAATCTATTTCTTTATATAAAACGTAACATTTTAGACATTTGCGTTTGTTAGTATAATTAGATTAAAATATATATCCATTTTTCTCATTATAGATATATATTAAAGATATATATCCATTTAAAAATAAAATTAAATATAAAGTTACTGAATAAAAGTCCTAGATTGAATTTTGGAACTGCATCAGCCATTGCCAATTTAACACGGTGGAACAGAAATGGAAACCCATTTTGAATTTACTGCTCATATCAAATTATGTATTTGCATTTTGAATTCTGTGTCAGGCTTATCACATGGGCTAAAAGAAGTTAATTTTTCACTGTTTTGAAAA
The DNA here is from genome assembly GCA_021605095.1 of Caerostris extrusa. Lineage (NCBI taxonomy): Eukaryota > Metazoa > Arthropoda > Arachnida > Araneae > Araneidae > Caerostris > Caerostris extrusa. The sequence goes on along the minus strand of BPLR01017761.1, from coordinate 1,850 downwards.
TATTGGCATTATTTTTGGCTAATAATTTTTTCATTGAGGGGGTATTTTTATTTGAGATCTATGTGTATTTATTTGACCAAGTTTTTCCTCACTTGCCAATGCTGCTTGTGTAAAAATACCAATAGTTTTTCAAAATACACACGTATTCTGTTGCAGACTTTTATCCATATAACTTTATGCAATAGTGTTGCATAAATAGCAGTTTTCATTGAATTTATACCCCTCTTATTTCTGCAAGTAGTATTCTGATAATATCCGTATAAGTTTCTTAAGAGTTTCTTGTCTCCAACTTCAAAGTTTGGAGTACAGTAAACCTATTTTGGGCTCTTGCCCAGACCAGTGCTATTTCCATTTCCATTGAACCTGAAAATTTATAATGATTGGAGCTTCAGGAAGTTTTATAATTTTTATACCATGTATTAAATTCTGAGGATCTATCGCCGAGGTCAGGATTTAGCACATACTTATGCATACTATAATCCGTTTTTTATATATATTTGACTTTCCACACTTGTTTGCATATATCATCCAAATTTTCGCCTTAAAACAGAACATGTAAATTAATTTTTTCATGCGCTGTATACAATTTTTACAGCCTATTAACAACTAAAATTATACGAAATTAGGTTTATCATATGTATATTCTCAGAAAATATCATTTCCGTTTTTGCATTTGAACTTCATCGCTTCAAAGCTTCTTTATCAAAATTAGTACATCCATGTTATAGAGTCTCGGCATATTGCTAATAGAAATATAAAATAAACTGAAATTTTTCTATAATTTCTTAATAATTCCTTTAAGTAAAATTACTTTTTTTACGGATTAAAAAAATCTAAGTTGAGAAGGATAAAAAAAGATACACTTTTGTAGTAACGAATGATTTATTTTAAATAAATAATACTCAAAAACTATCAACAAACTTCAAACGACATCATATTCACAATGTTTTTTATTTTTCCTAATGCAGCTGGCAAACTTTTTTAGACATGGACGTCTTGGATGCCCCTTAAGGCAAGCGCTGCACAGACGTTACTCACTTTGCACTACCCGGGGGCGCGTGTAACGTGAAGATAAGCCACGGACGCGCAATGTAATGTCCCCGCAACGCTCTACGATCCCTATTGGGACCGGGACCTACGGTTTAAAGTGGATTGCGAACCACTACAAACACCCATGGGCAAGCCGGGATTTGAACCCGATACTATGGTGCCGAGAGCCAAGAGCTCTAGCCACTCGGCCATCAGGCCCCCATCTTAGCTTTTATCAAATATTAAAATTAATCTTTATGAGAAAAAAAACATAAATTATCAAAATATCACTATACCTGACATAGATTGTCGTTATCCAGCCTCGATGTTTACAACCTGTTCTGCTACTACCACATCACACAACATCATTGTGCCTAGACATGCCCCCCAACGCTCTACGATCCTATTAGATCAGGACCTACGTTTAATTCGAACCAGTTCCACATCCATGGCACCGCCGGGACTCGAACCCCGGTACCGAGCACCAGAGCGCTAGCCATTCGGCCATTCAGGCCCATATTTTACAATATAAAAAATAATTAAATTACGGTTGCATTTCCTTTCATCCTCTCCTATTCACAACAACAAAATTAAATAATTCAATATTCGTTAGGTTGTGACGCTAGTAAAGGCAATATAAAACCCCCTTTAAAAGATGCGTTTACCGCCAGACGTTCCTTTAATTTCCTGCTAGACTTTCCTTCTAGACTTCTTACTGCTTTCCTTCAATAGAAACCTAAATAACTTCGAAATACTGAAGATGCAGATTTTAACGTTTGCGCGAATGTGTGCAAACAAGTAGCAACAACAACCCGGCCAAG
>BPLR01017760.1:0-65492 GCA_021605095.1 Caerostris extrusa | reverse complement strand
ATGCATTGCCGTTTAGACTTAAATTAAAATGATATTTAATTTGAATGTATGGACTTGGTAACTCTTATCTTCTGGAATTCAAAGATTCTTTTAGAAAGTACATATATTTTAAATATCTTTTTAGTTGTATGTTGATTATACCATGAAAAATAATTTTCATAAAGAAGTTGGCTGGTCTTGTTGTTCTTGATTTTTTGCATTATTAACGACTGTATTGTTTATATCGATAATAATCTTTATAATACATGCAGAATGTATTACAAAAATAATAACATTATTCAATAAAAGAATTATTTTAGTTGATCCAGTTTTTAAACATTTACTAAATTTTGAATAAAAGCCGTGCAATGATATACATTTGTAAAGTCCTCCGCCTGAAACTAGCTTTTTTGTGGGGTTTCTAAATTGGTACTATAATATCACACCACATCAGTATCTTAGAGCTGAGATGTCTTTTTTATAGTTTTAGCAGTGTGGATGGATATAACTTGGATAAAGCCATATATTATTAAGTCTCCAATCTTCTAATCTATTAGTTCTAGTCTTCCTGCCTTTCATACTCTTACAATCTACAGTCTGATGGCCTATTACTAGGGCTATGGTCTTTGGTATAGACCATAGTTTCAGGTTCGAATCCTGACAGGGGTATGGATGTTTGTTAGTGGTTAGAATCCACGTTAAAACTGTAGGTCCCGGTCAAATTAGCCTAAAACGTGCACAAAATGACTGTAGAGCAAAAAACCAAACCTACAATAATATAATATCAAGACATTTTACCTTAAAGATTTATTCCACCCATTGCCAACACGCAATTTTGGTTCGTAAACACAATATTATAAAACTTCATAATATATTTGGAAATATGCAGTCAATTTATTGCATCATTTACATCCAACGATAGCATTTTTTTATAAAAACGTTTTGGGAATATTTTTATATAAAGAATAAAACGAGATAAAATAAAAGCAGATGATGCTTTTTTTTTTTTTGGCTTAGATTTGGTTAAGTAAGTATTTGCTAAGCAATGTTCTTCAAATTCCGCCTGCGGTGTCCTTCTTGAAATTTTGTCCAGGAAGACATAAAAATTATGAAAACATTCTGGTAATTCTCTGTATATTTTATTGAATGTATGAAGTCCAATGAATAAAATTATCAATATTATATTAAACGACATGAATTTATTAAATTAAAAACGGATAATTTTAAGAATAAAGTATATTTCCTCTTACAAAAGTAAGTTTAATGCTTTGATGATGAATGAAGTGGTATATGGGGATGTGAAGCAACAAGGACTATAATCCCCAATCACTATATGAACAGTTAGTTTTTCCCCTTATTTTAATATGTCACTTCCTCCACAACGTCTTCGATCGTGTTGACCCTGGACCTCAGCGGTTTAAAGTGGATTCCGGAACCACTACAAAACATCCATGGCACCCCATGACCCTTGAACCTGAAACCTGTGGTACTGAGGGCCAGAGCGCTTCTTAGCCACCTCAGCCATTCAGGCCCAGTTAAATGCTTTCTTTTTTGGATATTGATTATGACGATCTGATACCATTGATTTACAAAAATAACGTAAAGTAGTATTCTACGAATAAATTAGCAAATTATCATTAATCTTCAATTACTAATATAATTTTTTTTAGTATTTATATTAATTTATTTCTCCATACATTTAAGACTTTGATAAAAATTATATAAATTTAAACATTACTATCCAAAAAAAACAAGATAAAATGATAATAAAGAAGACAAGATAAAATAATAAACAAGACATAATAAATAAGGAAAATGTGAAAGTATTTGCTATTCCTATCATTATTCAAAAGAAAAAAAAAATACATTGTTAGGTTGTTCTTTCCATTGTGAATTAAAAAAAAATTGTGAGACTAAGAAATGAAATTATTATTCTGATTCCTTAAAATGTAAAAATATTGTTATTAGTAACATCGTATTTTATAGAAATAGCAGACTATAACTTAATTGTTATGGATTCTCAAATTTTGTATTAGTATTGCATTCAAATATTAACATATATTTAGTAAAATTTTTATTCCTTCCCTGATACTCAATCAGGAATGTTGGAAACTATAAAACATGAAGTAGATTTTCTGTTTTATCAACCATATTTATGAGAAATTATAATTACCTTTTTTGTTTCAATATTATTTAAACTGTTTAAAAGATAATAATTTATTTAAATATATCAATGCTAAATTATATCAATATTGTAATTTAGCCATCCTTAACATACTAAAGAATAAAGCATAAAAGAAATAATTCCATGTGTTAAAAATAGCATGTATTCCACCTCAGTTTCAGATATAACTGATGTATCAAAAAGCTATAACGCACCAAAGGATTATTTTATTTTTTTCAGTATTGTGAGAATGCTTTATTACAATCAATATTAATAGCAAATCACTATCTTTTATACTTTATTATAATGACATTCATAATGTTGTATTCGGTTTGGTAAATAATCTGAAAAAAAAATGAATCCAAACCTGCATCAATAAATCATCAGACAAAATTTCATTGATTTACAGCGAAATCATTTGAGCATCAACGTTAAATACATATTTTTTTCGAAAAACCTTCAATCACGAGATTTTAATGGCAGCTCCAGATCATTTGCTGCTCCTTTTTACGTTCCAAAATTCGTTTTTATCTTCTTTTTCCGCCCACTCTTTATTTATTTTCGCGCATCTCTTCAGTGATGGATGATCATTGCTCTCTCAGATACGATAGAATTTTGCCTCTATCTACAGTTCAATGCCCTGCTGGATTCAAGTTCATGATGAATGAGCATCCTATTGGAGATTACACCAGGATTTAATAGTACCATGATACTTGTACTGATTCGATTCATCGATGCATTGGGAAATTCTGCATCGGTGGATTGCAACAAAGCCGATAATGAAACGATTCGTTTTATATACGATGAAACGACAGTCTTTTATGTGTTCGCAATAATTAATTATCGGAGTTAACGGTTCTTAAAAAAGGAAAATTTCACGATTAATTGATTTATTTCGTATTGAAAACTTAAAACTTGCTTTGAAATACTTTAAACTTATTTCCGGCTGAACATTTATTACGCTATGTTACTGTTCTTATTATTTCTGCTCAAAAATATTTAATAAATTATTGAAAAATCTTTTAAGAAGATATGAATAGAAAAAAAAATAAAGGAATTTTTAAGCATTGAAGTTTTTATGCGAAATAAGAATCCGCCAAGTATAGTTATTAAATAGGAAAATACATTTAACTCAAACTCTTTTCTGGTAATTGAAGTTCATACTTTTAAATTAAGATTACTAAGATTTACAGCCCACATTATATTTTAAATTTTGTCACTGGTAATATTAACGATATCTAATATATTTTAAAATCCATTAATAATTATATTTTATTGACAACATTTTATTAACTTAATTACATTATTATTAGTTCTTTATCAAAGTAAAATATTAAAACAAAAAAAATAATTTGACGTGTTAAAAATAATATGCAGTCTAGCCCAGTTACAAATATAACTGAGGCGTCAAAAGCTATAACGCATCAAAGAATGATTTTTTTTGTTCTTCAGTATTGTGAGAATGCTCATTACACCAATATTAATGGTATATCATTTTCTTTTAAACTTTATTGTAATGAGATTCATAATGTTGTATTCCATTTTGGTAGATAATCTATAAAAATGAATCCAAACCTGCATCAATGAATCATCGGACATAATTACATCCCTCTTTTCCATCTGATGCTTTTACTCGTAGATTTACTACAGCGAAATCATTTGAGCATTAGAGTAAAATACATTTTTTTTTCCCGAAAACCTTCAATCGCGAGATTTTAATGGCAGCTCCACATCATTTGCTGTTCCATTACGCCCAAAAATTGCTTTTTTCATCTTCTCTTCTCCCCGCCCACTCTTTATTTATTTTCGCGCATCTCTTCATGATGGATGATCACTCATTGCTCATTCAGATACGATAGAATTTGCCTCTATCTACAGTTCAATACCCTACTGCTACACTTATTGACTCAAGTACATGATGAATGAGCAAACATGTTTGTTACCCGTTAGCGAGATTACACTAGGATTTAATAGTACTCATAATGCTTGTACAATGCTCGATTCGATTCATCGATGCATTGGGAATTTCTCTGCATCAGTGGATTGCAAAACTAAGCCGATAATGAAATGATTCGTTTTATATGCGACGAAACGACAGTCTTTTATGTGCTCACACAATTAATTATCGGGAGTTAACGGTTTTTAAAGAAATGAAAATTTCGTGAATAATTGGATTTATTTCGTATTGAAAACTTAAAACTTGCTTTGAGATGATTTAAAAATTATTTCAGGCAGAACATTTATTACGATGCGTTACCATTCTGTTATTTCTAGTAGAATGTTTAATAAAGTATTGGAAATCGTTAAGAAGATATGAAAAGAAAGAAAAAACAATTAAATAAATGAATACTTAAATACTGAAGATTTTAAACGAAATAAGAATATTTATTAAAACTTATTATTTATACCAAGTGAAATATAATTATTAAAACTTAAAATACAATTAAATCAAATACTTTTTCTGCTTGTTAATTGAAGTGCAAACTTTTAAATTAAGATTTATTTTTAGTATTTTATACTTTTAACTTAAGAATACTGAGATTTACAGAAAATTATATTTTAAAATGTGTTACTGGTAATATTAATGGTATCTAATATATTTAAAATTCATAAAATTTCATTAATATTTATATTTTTCTAATTGAGACTTAATGGAATGAAAAGAATTAGGAATATTCTTCGTGTATGCGTGGGGCCTCATGGGCTCGACGAACGCTTGGTGCAATATATTTCGGGTTCGAAAACCAACAGTGAAATGGGACAAATATGTCTCTGGAATTATGAAATTAATTACATTATCATTAGTTCTTTATCAAACAAAAAATATTAAAAGAAAAGAAAAATTAATTTGATGCGTTAAAAATAGTATGCATTCTAGCTCAATTTCAAAATATAAATGATGTGTCAAGAAGGTATAACGCGTTAAGGATAATTTTTCTTTTGGTTCTTCAGTATTGTGCGAATGCTTATTACACCAATATTAATGGCATATCATTTTCTTTTTATACTGTTAACTTTTAAAAGAAGTTAATTTTTTTTCTATCTATATTGCTTTGACTTTTATATTGAAAGATTAGGTAACCAACTACTAATTTAATTTCATTTATATTTACATTGGTATTTATTCCTTTTATATTTATACTAATTAAAGCTGAAAATTAAAGAAAAAATTGCTGATTTTTTTTTATTTGAAAGATCTGTTATAACCGAGATTAAAATATTTAAAAAGTATTATTATTAATTTAAAATTATGAAAAAAATAATGAATTTCTAATTAAAATGCGTAATTTTTAATAAATATAAACAATTGCATTAATAATTAATAAAGAAAATAAAAATGACTATATTATTTGAATTGCAATTTTTATAACTAAAAACAAACGGACATTTGAATGTTACTATTATATAAAAGACTGTATTAAATTTTTTTTTACTAATTGCAATCTCTCTTGCATTTCACAAGAGTACACTCATTAAAATTTAGGAACAATAGGAAATATTTTTTTTAACTTTTATAAAAACTTTCAGAAAAACAAAGATGATTAGAATAAGAACTTACATTTTTTCATCCAGCGAATCGCTATTCTCCCTGAAGTTTAGAATTTTTTTTAGAGCCTTATCCATCTAATTTAGCTCTGAAACGTTCTTACTTTTGATTTAAAATATAGAAAATGTAAAAAAAAATCAGCAGCACTATAAAAGTGCAATTTAAGTTGATTATTTCTCGAGCATATTTCCCTGAGTGTCATTCTTAGATTCTCATTACCATTTCCGAGAACCTTCTACAAATTATGTCCGAGAACACAATTAATTAAAATGAAAGTAAGACAGAAGAACACTTGAAAGAAGTAAAAAATCTAGAAGGAGAAGAGGTTTCAGCCTTTTTTTGTTATGAAACTTTCTATTCCTTCAATGTCACCAAAGGGAAGATGGAAAAAAAAAAGAAAAATGGCTACAGAAAAGATTGCATAGAAGAACTTCTCCATCTTTTATTGTAAAGGTGTTTGTCTTGCTCTTTGTCTGAAGTGCTCGCTCACGAGATCCATTTCTGTTATTATTTCTCAAGAACCCTCAAGGGAACTTGAAAGTTAAAATTTTAAAAGACAGAGATCCTGTACTTGACCATTCAGTATAATTTAGAACTTATTAGTTATTTCAGTGAAAATTTCTTTTCGGCTATGTACTTACAACCTTGTTAGAAGAAAACTACTTTGAAACTAAGTTGACTTTGAATTAAAACGATGTTTTTTTAATTTAAAATATATGAATCATTTTTTTTTTTTTATCTTCTGAAATTAAAGATTATTTTAGAAAGCATATATCGTTTTAAATCTCTTTAGTTTTATGTTGATGATTTCAAAAAGCTGTTCTTGAATTTTTGCTTTATTTGAAACTGTATTCTTTTTAATCAAGTAGTACATTCAGATATTCATCATAAAAATAATGAATATTATTGAATAACACAACAACTTAGATGATCCAGTTTTAAAATTTTTTGAAATACAAACTATGCAATTATATATATTTAAAACTGCGTAAAACTAGCATGTGAACTTCTAAACATATACTACTTTACCACATCACATCACTGTATTCAGAGCTGAGAATCCTGTTTACAGTTTTGCCTGTGATGTAAATAGAACTTCAAGAATATTTTCATAGACTTTATGTAGGAAGGTGGTTCAAATCTCCTTTCCCTCATGCTACTACAGTCTAACATAAATACATTTAAGTTTACAGAGATATGCTGCCCATCACCAGCAGGCAATTTTGGTTCGTAAACCCAATATTACAAAACTACATAATATATTTGGAAATATGCAGCTTATTTATTACATCATTTACATCAAAAGACAATATTTTTCTAAAAACCTTTTTGAAGTCCTTGCTATATAAACAATAAAGATTAATTGAAAGCAAATAATTTTCATGTTGGGGGTTTGGTTCATATATATTTGCCAAGCATCGTTCTTCAAATTCCGTCTGAGGTGATAAATCCTTCCTAAAATTCTATCTGAGATATATAAAAATTATAAAAAATTATACAGGCAATGCTTTTTGCATGTTTTATTGAGCGTATTGTGTACAATGAATAAAATAATCAATATTATATTAAATGATAAGAATTAAATAAATTAAAAATGGATTATTTTAAGAGCAAACTATATTTCTCTTTCAAAAGTAATTTAAATGCTTTCTTCAATATTGGATATATAATGACCTGATAACATTGTTTTACAAAATAACTAAAGTAAAGTTGTATTCTAGGAATAAATTAGAAAATTACCATTAATTTTCTATTACTAATATAAATTTGTAGTATTTATATTAATGTATTTATTCATACAATTAAGACATTGAATAAAAAAAAAAAAATTATTTAAATATAAACATTCATTTCACGAAATAAACAAGATAAAATGACAACAAACAAGAGAAAATAAAATAATAAGCAAGACAAGATAAAAGTATTTCCAATTAATCTTCTAATAAAAGAATATATTATTAGGTTTTTCTTTCCACAGTGATTTAAAAATTGCAGGTAACGGAATTTATTATTTTGATTCCTTAAAGGAAAATATATTGTTATTAGTAAATATATGTATGTCGTAGAAATAGCGGACAGTAGCTTAATTATAATAGATTCTCAAATTTTTGTACTAGTATAAAATTCAAATATTAACAACAACATATATTTAGTAAAATTTTTATTCATTGAGTATCATGATTGTTGGAATCTATTAAACATGAAATAGCTTTATAGTTTTATCAATTAAATTTAAGAGAAATTGCCATTAATTTTTGTTTAAAAATTATTTAAACTATTTAAAAAAGATAATAATCAATTTAATCTTCACATTTATTAACGCTAAAGTATAAAAAAGAATATTGTAATTTGGGATTCTGAAACTAATATATCAATAGTTTTTTATCATTCTAAATGATCAAAAAAATTAATTTGATGTGTTAAAAATAGCATGCATTCTAGCTAAATTTCAAATGTAACTGACATCAAAAAGCTATAACGCATCAAAGAAATATTTTTTTCACTATTGTGCAAATGTTTATTACACCAATATTCATGGCATATCCTTTTCTTTTATCGTTTATTATAATGACATTTTATAATGCTGTATTCGGTTTGGTAGATAATCTATAAAAATAATGAATTCAAACCTGCATCAATGAAGCATCGGACATAATTTCATCCCTTTTTTCCATCTGATGCTTTTACTCCGAGATTTACAGAGAAATCATTTCAGCATCATCGTAAAATGCATTCTTTTTTCGAAAAACCTTCAATAGCGAGATTTTAATGGCAGCTCAGATCATTTGCTGTTCCGTTACGTTCCAAAATCTTTTTTATCTTTTTCTCCCGCCCACTCTTTATTTATTTTGCGCATCTCTTCAGTGATGGATGATCATTGCTCTCTCAGATACGGTAGATTTTGCATCTATCTACAGTTCAATACCCTGCTGCTACACTTATTGGACTCAAGCACATGATGAATGAGCATCCTGTTTGTTAACCCGGTAGCGAGATTACACAAGGATTTAATAGTACTCATGATACTTGTACTCGATTCGATTCATCGATGCATTGGGAATTTCTGCATCAGTGGATTGCAAAATCAAGCCGATAATGAAACGATTCGTTTATATACGATTAAACGACAGTCTTTTATGTGCTCAAAATAATTAATTATCAGGGAGTTAACGTTTTTAAAGAAAGGAAAATTTCTCGAATAAATGGATTTATTTCGTATTGGAAAACTTAAAACTTGCTTTGAAATATTTTAAAATATATTTCCAGGCGGAACATTTATTACGATGCGTTACTGTTCTTATTATTTCGAGTAAAGCCCTTAATAAAGTATTGGAAAAAATTAAGAAAATATGAAAAGAAAGAAAGGTAAAAAATTTGATAAAGAAACTCTTAAATATTTAAGATTTTTGTACGAATTAAGAATCCGCCAATATACTATTAAAACGGAAAAAAAAAATTAAATCAAATACGTTTCTTCTTATTTGAAGTGCATACATACATTTAAATTAAGATTTACTTTAAGTATTTTATACTTTTTAACTTAAGATTATTAAGATTTACAGCAAAGATTATATTTACAAGTTGTTGCTGGTAATATTAAAGAATATCTAATATACTTTAAAATTCTTACCATTCATTAATATTCATATTTTCTTAATTGAGTCTTAATGGAAAGAAATAAATTTTGAATGTTCTACTTAATGATTGTATTGTGGAATTTGCGATACGTGTATACATGGGGGTCTGATGGACGTGACTAACGCTTGGTGCAACAGGTTTTTAGGGTTCGAGTCCCATGGGTAAATGGATGTTTGTAGTGCTTGGGAAGACATTTTTAAACCATAAGTCAAGATCTAATATGACTATAGATCTTCGTGTATAGAATTGACAACACTTCCCATTAAAAAAGATAACAACCCACAAAAAGGGCTATTGCACCAATGAAAAAGAAAATGAATTATTGTATGTGTTTGTGTGCTAATTCAAACAACACTCAATTATCTGAAGCAAATGAAAAGTGTCTACAAATTTGTGTTTGAAATTATAGAACAAATATGGCTTTGAAATGAGAAAATTAATTACATGATTTTTATTTATGAAGTTAAAATATTAACAGAAAAGGTAATTTTTTTAATATGTTAAAAATAGTATACATTCTAGCTCAATTTCAGGTATAACTGATGAGTCAAAAAGCTCTAACGCATCAAAGGATGGTTTCTTGTTCTTATTGCTTGAATGCTCATTACACCAATATTAATGGCATATCATTTTATTTTAAACTTTGTCATAAGGACATTCATAATTTTGCATTCGGTTTGGTAGATAATCTATAAAAATGAATCCAAACCTGCATTAATGAATCATCGGACATAATTTCGATTTTCTTTTCCATCTGGTGCTTTTACTCGTAGATTTACAGCGAAATCGTATGAGTATCAGCGTAAAATCAGCGTTTTTTCGAAAACCTTCAATCGCGAGATTTTAATGGCAGCTTCCGATCATTTAGTGTTCCGTTACGTTCCAAATTCGTTTTTTATCTTCTTTTTCCATCCCACTCTTATTTATTTTCGCGCATCTCTTCAGTAATGGATGATCATTGCTCTTTCAGATACGATAGAATTTGCCTCTATCGACAGTTCAATACCCTGCTGCTACACTTATTGGACTCAAGCACATGATGAATAAGTATCCTATTTGTTAACCCGGTAGCGAGATTACACCAGGATTTAATAGTACTCATGACACTTGTACTCGATTCCATTCATCGATGCATTGGGAATTTCTGCATCGGTGGATTGCAACCGAGACGATAATGAAAAACGATTCGTTTTATATACGATGAAACGAAAGTCTTTTATGTGCTCAAAATAATTAATTATCAGGAGTTAATGGTTTTTAAAAAAAGGAAAATTTTTTTCTCGAATAAATGGATTTATTTCGTATTGGAAAACTTAAAACTTGCTTTGAAATACTTTTTAAAATATATTTCCGGCATAAAATTTATTACGATGCGTTACCGTTCTTATTTTTTTAGAGTAAAGCATTTAATAAAGTATTGGAAAAATTAAGAAAATATGAAAAGAAAGAAAGGTAAAAAAAAAATTTAATAAACAAACTCTTAAATATTTAAGATTTTGTACGAAATAAGAATCCGCCAAGTATAATTATTAAAACGGAATAAGCAAATAATTCAAATACGTTTCTTCTTAATTGAAGTGCATACATACATATAAATTAAGATTTACTTTAAGTATTTTACACTTTTAACTTAAGGTTATTAAGATTTACAGCAAAGTTTATATTTACAATTTGTTGCTGGTAATATTAAAGATATCTAATATACTTTAAAATTCTTACAATTCATTAATATTCATATTTTCTTATTTGAGTCTTAATGGAAATAAATAAATTTTGAATGTTCTACTTAATGATTGTATTGTGGAATTTGCGATACGTGTAAACGTAGGGTCTGATGGACGTGTGACTAACGCTTGGTGCAACAGGTTTTGGGTTCGAGTCCCGTCGGTAAAAATGGATGTTTGTAGTGCTTGGGAAGACATTTTAAACCATAAGACAAGATCTAATATGACTGTAGATCTTTGGGTGTAGAATTGAAAACACTTCCCATTAAAAAGATAACAACCCACAAAGGGGCTATTGCACCAATGAAAAAGAAAATGAACTATTGTATGTGTTTGTGTGTGTATATAATTCAAACAACACTCAATTATCTGAAGCAAATGAAAAATGCCGACAAAATTTGTGTTTGAAATTATAGAACAAATATGGCTTTGAAATGAGGAAAGTAATTACATGATTTTTATTTATGAAGCTAAAATATTAACAGAAAGGAAATTTTTTTAATATGTTAAAAATAGTATACATTCTATTTCAAATTCAGGTATAACTGATGAGTCAAAAAGCTCTAACGCATCAAAGGATGGTTTTCTTGTTCTTCAGTATTGCTTGAATGCTCATTACACCAATATTAATGGCATATCATTTTATTTTAAACTTTGTCATAATGACATTCATAATTTTGCATTCGGTTTGATAGATAATCTATAAAAATGAATCCAAATCTGCATCAATTAAACATCGGACATAATTTCGATATTCTTTTTCCATCTGGTGCTTTTACTCGGAGATTTACAGAGAAATCATTTCAGCATCATCGTAAAATGCATTCTTTTTTTCGAAAAACCTTCAGTCGCGACATTTTAATGGCAGCTCCAAATCATTTTCTGTTCCGTTACGTTCCAAAATCTTTTTTTATCTTCTTTTCCCGCCCACTCTTTATTTATTTTTGCGCATCTCTTCAGTGATGTATGATCATCGCTCTCTCAGATACGGTAGATTTTGCCTCTATCTACAGTTCAATACCCTGCTACTACACTTATTGGACTCAAGCACATGATGAATGAGTATCCTGTTTGTTAACCCGGTAGCGAGATTACACCAGGATTTAATAGTACTCATGATACTTGTACTCGATTCCATTCATTGATGCATTGGGAATTTTTGCATCGGTGGATTGCAACCGAGCCGATAATGAAACGATTCGTTTATATACGATGAAACGAAAGTCTTTTATGTGCTCAAAATAATTAATTATCAGGAGTTAATGGTTTTTAAAAAAGGAAAATTTTTCTCGAATAAATGGATTTATTTCGTATTGGAAAACTTAAAACTTGCTTTGAAATACTTTTAAAATATATTTCCAGCAGAAAATTTATTACGATGCGTTACCGTTCTTATTTTTCGAGTAAAGCATTTAATAAAGTATTGGAAAAAATTAAGAAAATATGAAAAGAAAGAAAGGTAAAAAATTTGATAAACGAACTCTTAAATATTTAAGATTTTGTACGAAATAAGAATCCGCCAAGTATAATTATTAAAACGGAATAAACAAATAATTCAAATACGTTTCTTCTTAATTGAAGTGCATACATACATTTAAATTAAGATTTACTTTAAGTATTTTATACTTTTAACTTAAGATTATTAAGATTTACAGCAAAGTTTATATTTACAATTTGTTGCTGGTAATATTAAAGATATCTAATATACTTTAAAAATTTTACAATTCATTAATATTCATATTTTCTTATTTGAGTCTTAATGGAAATAAATAAATTTTGAATGTTCTACTTAATGATTGTATTGTGGAATTTGCGATACGTGTATACGTGGGTCTGATGGACGTGTGACTAACGCTTGGTGCAACAGGTTTTATATTCGAGTCCCATCGGTAAAATGGATGTTTGTAGTGCTTGGGAAGACATTTTAAACCATAAGACAAGATCTAATATGACTGTAGATCTTTGGGTGTAGAATTGAAAACACTTCCCATTAAAAGATAACAATCCACAAAGGGGCTATTGCACCAATGAAAAAGAAAATGAACTATTGTATGTGTTTGTCTGCAAATTCAAACAACACTCAATTATCTGAAGCAAATGAAAAATGCCGACAAATTTGTGTTTGAAATTATAGAACAAATATGGCTTTGAAATGATGAAATTAATTACATGATTTTTATTTATGAAGCTAAAATATTAAAAGAAAGGACATTTTTTTAATATGTTAAAATAGTATACATTCTAGCTCAATTTCAGGTATAACTGATGAGTCAAAAGCTCTAACGCATCAAAGGATGTTTTCTTGTTCTTCAGTATTGCTTGAATGCTCATTACACCAATATTAATGGCATATCCTTTTATTTTAAAATTTTCTTAATGACAGTCATAATTTTGCATTCGGTTTGGTAGATAATCTATAAAAATGAATCCAAACCTGCATCAATGAATCATCGGACATAATTCGATATTCTTTTCCATCTGGGGTTTTTTACTCGAAGATTTACAGCGAAATCATTTGAGCATCAGCGTCGAATAAATGTTTTTTTTCGAAAACCTTCAATCGCGAGATTTTAATGGCAGCTTCCGATCATTTACTGTTCCATTACGTTCCAAAATTCGTTTTTTATCTTCTTTTCCCGCCCACTCTTTATTTATTTTCGCGCATCTCTTCAGTGATGGATGATCATTGCTCTTTCAGATACGATAGAATTTGCTCCATCGACAGTTCAATACCCTGCTGCTACACTTATTGGACTCAACTACATGATGAATGAGTATCCTGTTTGTTAACCCGGTAGCAAGATTACAGTATGATTTAATAGTACTCATGATTTAATAGTACTTGATGATGTAGAATAGTACGTACTAGATTCGATTTGACGATGCTATAGAAATTTCTGCATCAGTGGATTGCAACCAAACCAATAATGAAACGATTCATTTTATATGCGATGAAACGACAGTCATTTATGTGCTCACAATAATTAACTATCTGAGTTAACTGTTTTTAAAGAAAAGAAAATTTCACGAATAATTGAATTTATTTCGTATTGGAAAACTTAAAGTTGCTGTGAAATATTTTTAAAAATTATTTCCGGCAGAACATTTATTACTATGCATTACCGTTCTTATTATTTCGCGTTAATTGTTTAATAAAGTATTGGAAAACGTTAAAAAGATATGAAAAGAAAAAGATAAGAAATATATAGAAAGAAAAAAAATGAATACAGAAATTTTTAATTACTGAAGGTTTTAAAAAAAAAAAAATAAAAATTCGCCAAGTATAATTATTAAAAAGGAAAATACATTTAATTCACACACTTGAAATCTTTTCTTCTTGATAATGGAAGTGCATACTTTTAAATTAAGATTTACTTTAATATTTTTCACTGAAGATTTCTAAGATTTATTGAAGAAATTATATTTTTAAATCTGTTGCTGGTAATATTATTGATATGTAATATATTTTAAAATCCTCAAAATTCATTAATATTTATATTTTATTTATGGAAATTTAAGGGCATGATATAAATTTTTAATGTTCTACTTATTTGCTGTATTGTGGAACTTACTATACGTGTATGTGTGGGGGCTGCGAAATACTTTTATGATTCGTTGGCCTAGTAACTGGCGCTTGGAGCAAAAGGTTTCGGGTTCGAGTCCCATCGATGAAATGGATGTTTGTAATGGTTCAGAAGCCATTTTAAATTCGTAGGACCCGATCTAATATGACTATAGAGCTTTGGGTGTAGAGTTGACGATCCTTCCCTGTAAAATTGTTGCGCCAATGAAAAAGAAAAATAACTACTGTATGTGTTTGTGTGCTAATTCAAACAACATTCAATTATTATATTTGTAGAACTAAATTATCTCACATGCAAATTCGTGTTTTATAAATATGGAACAAATATCGCTTTGGGATTAGGAAATTAATTACATTATCATTAGTTCTTTATTAAACTATTACATTAAAAAAAAAAAGGAAAGAATTTATTTGATATATTAAAAATAGTATGCATTCTAGCTCAGTTTCAAGTATAATTGATGTGTCAAAAAGCTATATTGCATCAGAGGATGATTTTTCCCTTCAGTATTGTGCGAATGCTTATTACGTCAGTATTAATAGCATATCATATTCTTTTATACGTTACTATAATGACATTCATAATATCGTAGCTGGTTTGCCAGATAATCTATCAAAAATGAATCCAAACCTGCATCAATGAATTATCGGAAATAATTTCATCCCTCTTTTCCATCCGATGCTTTTACTCATAGATTTACAGCGAAATTATTTGAGCATCAGAGTAAAATTTATTATTTTTTTCGAAAAATCTTCAATCGCGAAATTTTAATGGCAGCCCCAGATCAAATGCTGTTCCGTTAAGCTCCAAAATTCCTTTTTATCTTCTTTTTCCCGCCCACTCTTTATTTATTTTCACGCATCTCGTCAGTGATGGATGATCGTTGCTCTTTCAGATACGATAGAATTTGCCTCCATCTACAGTTCAATACCCTGCTGCAACACTTATTGGACTCAAGTACATGATGAATGAGCATCAGGTTTGTTAACCCGGTAGCGAGATTATACTAGAATTTAATAGTACTCATGATACTTGTTCAAGAGACTCAAGATACTTGTTCATGATACTTATTCTTATCAAGAGTACTATTTAATAGTACTCTTGATACTCGATTCGATTCATCGATGCATTGGGAATTTCTGCATCGGTGGATTGCAATCAAGCCGATAATGAAACGAGTCGTTTTATATACGATGAAATGACAGTCTTTTATGTGCTCACAATAATTAATTATCGGGAGTTAACGGTTTTTAAAGAAATTGAAATTTAACGTATAATTGCATTTATTTTTTATTATAAAATTATTTATTTTATTTATTGCTTTGAAATACTTTAAAAATCATTTCCGGTAGGTCATTTATTACGATGCGTTACCGGTGTTATTATTTCCGTGTAAAGTATTTAACAAATTATTGCGAAACGTTAAGAAAATATGAAAGAAAGAAAAAAAGTGAAGGTATACTTAAATATTTAAGGTTTTATACAAAATAAGAATTCGCGAAGTATAATTACTAAATCGGAAACTACAATTAATTCATATACTTTTCTTCTTAATTGAAGTGCATACTTTTAAATTAAGATTTACATTAAGTATTTTATACTTTAAGCTTAAAGATTACTAAGATTTACTGGATAGATTTTATTTTAAAATTGTTGCTGGTAATATTAATGATATCTATTATAATATATTTTAAAATCCTTAACATTTATTAATATATATATTTTATTAATTGAGACGTAATGGAATGAAGTAAATTTTGAATATTCTACTCAATGATTTTGTTGTGGAATTTACTATACGTGTATACGTGGGTCCTAATGGCCGAGTGACTAACGGTTTTTCAGCAGGTTTAGGATTCGAAATCGGTGAAATGGATGTTTGTAGTGGTTCGGAAGCCATTTTAAACGGTAGGAAACCAATCTAATGCGACTCTAGAGCGTTCTGTCAGAGTAGATAACACTTTCCAGTAAAAAATAGCAACCCACAAAGGGGCTGCTATCTCCAATGAAAAAGAAAAAGAATTATTGTATGTATGTGTGTTCTTATTCAAACAATATTCAATTATCTCAAGCACATGCACAATGCCGAGAAATTTGTGATTATGAAATGGCTTTGTGATTATGAAAATTATTTGCATTATCATTAATTCTTTATAAAACTAAAATGTTGAAACAAAAGCAAATAATTTGATGCGTTAAAAATAGCATGCATTCTAGCTCAATTTCAAATATAACTGATGTGTTAAAAAGCTATAGAGCATCAAAGAAATATTTTTTTTCCCTTCAATATTGTGTGAATGCTTATTACACCAATATTAATGCCATATCATTTTATTTTTATACTTTATTATAATGACATTCAATTCTGTATTCGGTTTGATAGATAATCTATAAAAAATGAATCCAAACCTGCATCAATGAATCATCGGACATAATTTCATCCCTATTTTCCATCTAATGCTTTTACTCGTAGATTAACAACGAAATTATTTGAGCATCAGCGTAAAATAAACTCTTTTCTTCGAAAAACCTTCATTCGCGAGATTTTAATGGCAGCTCCAGATCATTTGCTGTTCCGTTACTTTCCAAAATTCGTTTCTAATCTTCTTTTTCCCGCCCACACTTTATTTATTTATTTCGCTCATCTCTTCAGTGATGGATGATCATTGCTCTCTCAGATACGATTTAATTTGCCTCCATCTACAGTTCAATACCCTTTACTGCAGCACTTATTGGACTCCAGTACATGATGAATGAGCATCCTGTTTGTTAACCCGATAACGAGATTACACCAGAATTTAATAGTACTTATGATACTTGCACTCGATTCTATTCATCGATGCATTGGGAATTTCTGCATCAGTGGATTGCAACCAAGGCGATAATGAAACGATTCTTTTTACATGCGATGAAACGGCAGTCTTTTATGTGCGCACAATAATTAATTATCGGGTGTTAACGGTTTTCAAAGAAAGGAAAGTTTCACGAATAATTGATTTATTTCTTATTGAAAATTTAAAACTTGCTTTGAAATACTCTAAAATTATTTCCGGTAGAACATTTATTGCAATGCGCTACAATTCATTATTTCGAGAAAAGTATTTAATAACGTTTTGGAAAGCGTTAAGAATGAAAAAAAGAAAGATAAAAATTAAAAAAAAAGGAATTCTTAAATAGTTAAGGTTTTGTATGAAATAAGGATACTCCAAGTATAATTATTAAAAAGTAAAATGAGTTCAAGTTCTTTTCTTCTTCTTAATTGAAGTGCATACTTTTAAATTAAGATTTACTTTAAGTACTTTATACTTTTAGCTTAAGATTATTAAGATTTACATCAGATGGTTTAAAATCCTTAAAATTTATTAATATTTATATTTTAATCATTGAGCCTTAATGGAATGAAATAAATTTTGAATGATCTACTTAATGATTGCCTTGTGGAATTTAATATACTTGTAATATATTTAATTTATTATTAAATATATTTAGGAATTTTAAGGATTTTAAATTAAAATAGATATCATTTATAATACCAACAAAAAATTTTAAAATATAATTTCTTCAGTAACTCCCAGTAGCCTTAAGTTATAAATATAAAACCACATAAAATAAATTTAATTTAAAAGTATGCCCTTAAATTAACAAGAAGAAAAGAGTTAAAGAGTTTGAATTAAATGTATTTTCCGTTTTAATAATTGCACTTGGCGGATTCTTATTTCGTACAAAATCTTAAATAATTAAGTATTCCTTTCTTTAATTTTTTTTTCTTTCTTTTCATATCTTCTTAATGTTTTCCAATACTTTATTAAAAACTTTACACGAAATAATAAGAACGGTAAAGCAAGATTTAAGTTTTCCAATACGAAATAAGTTCACTTATTCGTGAAATTTTCCTTTCTTTAAAAACTGTTAACCCCCAATAATTAATTACTCAGAGCACATAAAAGACTGTCGTTTCATCGCATATAAAACGAATCGTTTCATTATCGGTTTGGTTGCAATCCACTGGTGCAGAATTTTCCAATGATTCGATGAATCGAATTCAGTACAAGTATCACGAGTACTATTAAATCCTAGTGTAATCTCGCTACCGGGTTAACAAACCTGATGCTCATTCATCATGTACTTGAGTGCAATAAGTGTAGCAGCAGGGTATTGAACTGTAGATAGAGGCAAATTCTATCGTATCTGAAGGAGCAATGATCATCCATCACCGTAGAGATGCGCGAAAATAAATAAAGAGTGGGCGGGAAAAGAAGATAAAAAAGATTTTGGAACGTATCGAAACAGCAAATGATCTGAGCTGCCATTAAAATCTCGCGATTGAAGGCTTTTCGAAAAAAAAAAAGAATGCATTTTACGATGATGCTCAAATGATTTCTCTGTAAATCTCCGTGTAAAA
Organism: Caerostris extrusa; assembly: GCA_021605095.1. Lineage (NCBI taxonomy): Eukaryota > Metazoa > Arthropoda > Arachnida > Araneae > Araneidae > Caerostris > Caerostris extrusa. The sequence continues at coordinate 46,453 of BPLR01017760.1, read as the reverse complement.
AGCATCAAATGAAAAAAAGAGATGAAATTATGTCCGATGATTCATTGATGCAGGTTTGGATTCATTTTTTATAGATTATCTACCAAACCGAATACAACATTATGCATGTCATTATAATAAAGTATAGAAAAAATGATATGCCATTAATATTAGTGTAATGAGCATTTGCACAATACTGAAGAACAAACAAATCATTCTTTGATGCGTTGTAGTTTTTGACATATCAGTTATATTTGAAGCTGAGTTAGAATGCATTCTTATTTAAACGCATGAAATTATTTCTTTATCAAAAAAAGTATATATTTGATGTTTTTTATGTTTATATTATTTCTTTATCAAAGAACTAATAATAATGTAATTAAATAGTTGGAATTATTTTTTATTGAAAATTTGAAGCTTGCTTTGAAATACTTTAAAAATTATTTACGGCAGAACATTTATTACGATGCTTTACCGTTCTTATTATTTAGCGTAACGTATTGGAAAACATTAAGAAAATATGAAAAGAAAGAAAAAAAAAAGAAAAAAATTAAAGAAAGGAATACTTAAATATTTAAGATTTTGTACGAAATAAGATTCCGCCAAGTGTAATTATTAAAATGGAAGATGCATTTAATTCAAACTCTTTAACTCTTTTCTTCTTGTTAATTGAAGTGCATGCTTTTAAATTAGATTTATTTTATGCGGTTTATATTTTTAACTTAATGTTACTACTGAAGAAATTATATTTTTAAAATTGGTTGCTGATATTATGAAGGATATCTCTTTTAATTTAAAAATCCTTAAAATTCCTAAATATATTTAATAGTAAATTAAATATTAAACATTTACATTTATTATTAATTGAGAATTAATGAAAATGAAATAAATTTTGATTGTTCTACTTAATGGCTATATTTCACAATTTACTATAATACTATTGTATATGTGGGACCTGATGGTCGGGTGACTAGCGCTCCGGCGCTTGGTGAAACAGGTTTCGAGTTTGAATCTCATCCGTGCCATGGGGGTTTGTAGTGTTCCGGAATCCACTTTATACCTGTATATCTCTATCTAATATGACTGAAGAGCGTAGGGCTGAAAACATTACCCAATAAAAAGATAACATCCCACAAAGGCGATGTTGCGCCAATGAAAAACTATTTAAAAAAACTATTTCAAAAAAACATTTAATTATCCCAAGCACATGCAAAATGCTGTGAAAGTTTTATTCTATGAATATGAAACAGTATTATTATTATGTAAATATTTACAATTTACACTGAATACCAAAAAGTAAGGAAAAATCAGGAACCTTAAGAAAATATACCCATAGAAAATTTTCAATATTTTTTCATAAACATTACTTAGTATACATAAAAATGAATGCTGTATCATGTGATATGCAATAAATAATATGTGTAAAATGAACTGACGTTGTTTAAGTCATTTGATTTTAAAAATTCCTATAGTTTTGGCAAGTAGAAAAATTTTCAAAGTTATATAAATTTTCTATGTAGTTATATTTTAGAAATTAATACTGAAGATATTTTAGATATTAATATTCGATATTTTAAATATTAATACTGTTTAATTCAAGAATTAAAATGGCGATCTATCGTGCGAATAGAAGCGTGACAGAATTAATTTTATAAGAGAAGATTAATCTTATCAAATTGAACGTGAACCTTTATGTAATTTCTAAAATGTGGAATACATTTTATAAAAACTGAATGAGATTTTAGAAGGTACAGCCAATAAAAAGCTAAAAGTTATAAGTGCTGTATATGACCACAATTTGTTGCTGATTAGAAGTAGTACAAACCACTTCAGATCTTTTCTTGTAGCATTGAAAAAAGCTAGTATCAAAGCAGTCATTGGAAAGGTAGTATTTGATCAAAGAAGGAAGGTTACTCATATCCATGAAAATAGATTTAATAAGTCCAATGTATATGTGTTGGTAATCTTTTAAATGGCAGTACTGATCTGTACAAAGATGCACCGCAACTCTTTATTAGATAGAAGCAACATTAGTGATGCATCTGCTTTGTCTTCATGAAGGTGCAGTTAGGGATTCTTCTTCCTAAAAGACAAGACTACCAAAAACTCGACTAGAAGATAATTATCTTTGCGGGGAGAATATACTATTTATTTTTTTTTTGGTCTGCAACTTATCCATACTTGAACCTTATTAACATGTTTAGGGATGCTCTAGGGAATCATGTTGCTGCATATTATCCACATCCTCCTACTATTCAGTGTGTCCGAACACAACATTGGGCTTTTCCTGGCAATTGAGTTAATAAGCATCATCTGTTTTAACGTGGGGCATTGTTGTAGTGTTTAGTATATAGCTGTTAAAGAATCTATTATTAAAGCTGATCACATATATATTATGGATTTTCGGCATATTTCCATTTTAAGTACTTTCAAGACAAAAATGGGCTTATAAATTTTCTTTTGAGTCTTATTTGTGAAGAAATATTTTATTAACATTTTTGAAAATTGTATTAAATCTCAATCAATAGAAATTTCACATTAGCAATTTTTTTTGTTTTTTTCTTAATATTTGGAAATCAATGAATTTATACCATGTTGATTTATATCTTAATTACCTAGAATAAAACAGCACCTTGTTTTTCCATTAATCATTTATTGAAGTTTGACATATTAATCTTTATTATAAGAACGATACAATCAAATTTGCTGTGATTGAACTTTATGGAGGAATGTAAATAAAATAAATCTCTAGACTTAATTACATAATTTTTAGAAATAAAACACGTGGACACACTAGAATACCCAAATATTTATAATTTTAAAAATACAGAAATCGCATATTCTTGCTATTTCTAAATGAAATGAGATAAATTGATTGAGACGTAACTAATATAATCGGCCACAAAAAAAGGGGACACTCTAAATAACTTAATAACTTTTCTTATTATCATTAGATCTTCACATAAATAGTATCATTGAAATGATTCAAAGATAACTAATTTTTTATAACAAAATTGAACTAACATTAACTGATTAACAAAATTAGTTAACATGGTTCATTAAACACTGACTCGAAATTTTTCGAAGGAAGGAAAAAGGGATTTTAGCGCAAACGAAATATAATACATCAACCAATTTTTGTTAATAATTTTACCGTAACTTTAAAATTACATAAAAGGGTCCGTATACAATATTGTAATCGTATCATCTTCTTGTTCTGATTACTAATAAAATGCAAGAAGAATTTGCTTGATTTCATTGAGAAACATTTGTAAAAATTATTGAAATCATTTATTGAACTGAATAATTGAATTATTTATTTAAATAATAATAACTACACATTTTTATTATTTTATCGTAGTTATCCCATTTAAGACCATACAATCTTTAATGACAGATTTCCATTAGCGAGATGAAGGTTAAAATGTTTTGAGACCACCACTTTATAAAATTTTTTGTTATTTCTTTTGTAATCTTATTAAATCTTCTATGCCAATGGCATAAAAAGCTAATAATGAAGATCACTATTTGTTTTTTAAATGCATCAAATTAATTAATGACCTTTAATTCAAGGGAGCTCTGTTAAGTATTATCTTTTTCATTTAAGTATTCCGACCAATAAGATTATATCGGGTGGAAAAAAAACTGGAGTTTTTTTTTCACACCGGTTATTTTTATTAGATGGATAGTGAAAAGGAATTTTTAAAGGAAAAGAAATTATTTCATTTAAAAAATTTTGATCAAATAATTTTTTTCAAATTTTTTATTTAAAGGAAGTTTTTAATTATTTTGCATTTTTATTCTAAAAAATTTTAATTTTATTATTTTTTGTTTAAATTTATTTCGGGCATAAAATAAGCACATTAAAATTATTTATTCAATTCCTTTATTAAAATATATATCGTGCTCAAAAATCTTGATCAAATATTTTTTTCAACTCAAGTTCAAATACATTTTTTTTATTTAGTGGAAAGGGATGTTAATACAATTTTTGCAAATTTATTCTTTTAAATAAAATTTTATAATTTATTCTATTTTTTGGCGCCCGATTTAAAAAAATTATTTCGTAAAGGACTTTCTGCAAAAAGTAAAAAATTGAAAATTTTTTTTTTATATTTGTTTTTTTAGTTTTACTTATTAATATTTTATTAAATCAAATGAGATAATTTTTCGTTTTCAGAAAAATATATAACATATATAATTATATTTCAATTTGGAAAAAAATTTTCTTTCAACTGGTATAAAAAATTAAAAAATATATATATTAATAAGAAAGATAAATATTGTTCATTAAGCAAAAAGCTTCATTTAGCATTGAGAAAGTCTAATTTTAAATATCTATATTTCCAAAATTAATTTGATTAATTAGATTTTCGAAAAATATATCACATCTAATTTCATCATGCTGAATAGATTACATTAAAAACCTAAGTTTTATGATGAAAAAGTTTGAGTTAACTGTTAAATTAAATTAATTATCAATTAACTAATTAAAAAATTACTAACAACGTTAATTTTGTTAATCTGCATTTCAATATAAGTTAGTTCCATAGTTAGTTGGCATATGTATTTAAATAATCCAATATTAAATATAAATTTAATATTATTTAAAGGATAAAAAACATGTAACCCACTAAATTTAAGAAATTTATTTCAAAAAAATTTCTTAAATGAGATATATTTCTTCGTCAGATTGTTTCTTATGATAACCTACAAGTGATTGATTTTCTTCACATGGGAATCTCTTTGCTTTTGGTCTTTTTTGCATCAAAGATGTCGCCGAATTATATTTTAATTTATAATCTCATGCGATTCGATTGTTGGTGTAGAGTTCATTTGGAAATATACAGTCTTAGTCGAATATTAAACAAGCCATGGGCATGGTATAATAGACCTCTTGATAGGCAGGTGGCATTTAATAGCCCTGCAAAAAATTGCCATAAAGGACAACATGGTCATTCAGGACATTTGAAAGGATTTGCCCCAGTGGTGCACTTCTAGTCACTGAAATACACTTCCGAGAAGCCTTGATTTCTGAACACATTCTGTATATACATAATGTATATGACACTGTATATAACGGCAACGAGTATAATAGGAATACAAACTTCGGATCATACTACATACCTCTAAATACTCACATTCCAGTTTCAATGCGTTTAGTTCATTAATATTTTTTTTGCTTTTGTACTTTTGTGAATTAAGAATGTCATCTGATTTAATGTATAAATGCGATCGGCTCTTTCGTTTCAAAATAGATTTTCTGTTGGAGTATTAACCTGTGTCAACAAATGAATTCTGATTTAGAAGAATTTAGCAATAACCCTGTTTCTCACATGCTGACTATATCTTTGGGAGTGTATCGTCTTTCAACCGGTACTATAATTTCAGGCATTGTTTGTGCCCAGCAAAATTGTGGCAGTGGCAGACATTATCACACACAAAACGCCGCATTCTCTGTATTATACATAGCAGTGTTCTTGGCCAACCGTTAAAATCTTTTTTTTTTTTTTTTGTCATTGTGTATTGTACATTCCAATTTTATGAAAGAACATTAAACACCGATCTTAAAATTTCACCACACGTTCGGCTTTCTTCTACGACTTGCGTTTTTTCCTCATATGCGAAGTGCATAACCAGGAAGTGTTCTGACAATATAGGCTCTTAAAAAAATGCTGATAGCTGATAGAATGCTTAATAGTATTTTTGTCTGGGATATATATGAGTGCTATTAAGCATATATTCTCTCCTGAGTCAACAGGCAGCATGGTACCATCCTGCTTGTGTCTTTTACTAGTCTGTTATAATAACAGAAATCATGATATCAAGTATAGATGCAGCACTGTAATGAACAGCTTTTCATTTGCTAGCTTTTCACTGCATTTCATGATGAAAGCTATCACTGAAAGGCCCTATGAAAAGTTTTTTAATGACGCATATATGCTTTTAGAATAACATGATCCGTCACCGTGGGAAGTATGCTACACTATAATCACACGTGACACCCCTATTTTGAACGAAAATCCTTTGGGGTAATATCTGAAGGCTTCCATGCCAGTGTAAAGACTTTCTGCAATACAAATTTATCACACAAAGATGTCAACATAAACCAAGAAGCTTACGTTGAGACGTCGTTGGTGGGTTTCCACCAAACTACCATAGTCCAGAAGATGAATATATTATACACCAGGCTCCTCTGGCAGACAAAATCGTTAAAAAGTAAATGTGTAAACCAAGGATTTCAAATGTCAAGAATCCTTATAACAACAGAATAACATTTAACCTTTCATCTAGTCTCCCGTTAAAGGGAAACAAGTGGTTGTTTCTGCTTTGTTGTCTAGTACGTGCTTGCGTGTGCATTGTAAGTACCATCGAAAAAGGTAGCTTTTGTGAATGTCAAAAGGCCTCGTGTGCTGTAATTGAAGAGATTCTTCTCCATTCAAGTCATAAAAGAGAAGCTGTTGTACGCTTACTTAATGAAACAACAGATGCGAGGACGGGACCTTTTAACGAGAAAATAATATGTTTACGAGTATGTAATCAATTCCCTGCTTCCTGCTTTTCTTTCTCTTTCACCGAAGCACGTTTAAGGAAGGTTTACAATGGGGATATAAGCCATGGAAAGAAAACTGACATTTTCTATTTGATGGCTGATGGTGAACAAAACAGCTGTTATAATTTCTTTATTGCGAATTAAGAAGCAATTTCATTTAGAGTATTACTAAGAATAATAAAATATGTTTAGAATTTTATTTATATATCTATATTTATTATTTTTTTTTTTTGAAATTAATATGAATGTAACTGAAATCTGACTGAGAATTATGAATTACAAAATTCTTTAACTAAAGAAAAAGGAACTTATTGCGGGCCAGTGTGTTTTGTATTATTTTTTTCTAAAAAATGTATAATAACTTTGTTTTTGGATTATTAACTTTTCTTTAAGAACAACATTAATGATACTCTTAGATTATGTATGAAGGTATTCGAAAGTATTAGTTTGTTAGTCACTAGATAATTAGAATTTTAACTTGAGATACTCAGAGATTTCAACGATAATTAGCGTATATAGGGTAACTTTCCGTTGCCCACTTTCCCTAGATATAATTAGAATAAACAATACGAGATGTGATTAGTTCTTCCTTCCTCGAGTTCGAGGGAGACTCGGGCCGTCAGTCCTAACTATTTATTGACACTCCGAAAGGGCACTCGGAATTGGCATCGCTTTTTCATGCATACGTTGCCGGGTCTTTTGTTCCATTATGTAACTCACGATCTCCTGTTGAAGACTGATAAATAGTTGACATTGTCTTTAGACATGAATTTTAGGATAAATTGAGCAATTGAGCATCGTATGAGAAGAAATGAATAAAAATACCTAATTTGCAATTTGAACACTCGTGAGACTTTTTCTCCATTTTCAAAATCGCCATCGATCTATGTCATTTACAAAAGTAAAAGCAGACGGATAGTCTTCTACGCACTAGCTGTTCCCGTTTTTTTTTTTTTTTTTTTTTGGTTAAAAATCGATGGCCCTCGATGTTACGTGTGCATGCGTGTAGGCCACGAACCATTTTTAATTTCCATACAATTATGCATCTTATAAAAGAAATTCAAACTCTTTTTCTATCTATATAAAACATATTTTTGCACACGTTGTCTCAATCGCCATCGAGCCTTTTCGTTTTTTAAAGTAATGACCACTACAGATGCTATCAGAGGATTCTGTCTCCGTCCAGTTTCCACAATAACTAACTGATAATCTAATTGCCCATATTTTTCTAACCAAGCTGTCTTCAAGCTGGAGATTCAACGTGCTTTCTACCATATAGCTTTGATACATGTCATCTATATATATTCGAATGAATACTGTATTTATCAGAAATTCAAGTAAAACTTATGCGTTTCTGTATTAATGTAGAATTCGCGACATTAAAAACGTTAATTTGTTGATCTGTGAGAGATAATGATAATTCGATAGGCAATAATCCTTTTGTGACTCAGAGGTAATGCGCTCAAACCGGGGAAGAGGGCTCAGGTTTTGAATGTGCTGGTTGGGCTTCGTTGTAATTACTGATTCCAGAAATGAGGAGCTTTGATGGCTGTTTAACAACGTGTGTAAAGCATATTGCATTGATGGTCAGGCTGCTTACCTCCTGCGTTATTCCCCGTAGAATCCTGCAAGTGTGGGCAGTTACCCATAAAACTTCTTGTTGATGGCTTGCCGCCCTTCTTCTCCGGTAGGTGGCTGTTCGTGACATACTTAAGTGGAACACGAAGGCAACCGTTGTTCATCAGCAATAACAACAGCAAAAAAAAATTCCAAAAATCACTAAGGTTTATTATCGGTCTTGATTACGACATTAAAAATAATAGGAAAAAATTGCTAATAAAGGCTGTTATTTGCTGATTTATAACATAATTTCAAAAGTAAATGAGATAACTGAATCACTAGCTTATAGTTCCCTCTATATAAAATGCCGTCATAATCAGCAACAATTATTTTTAATTAATTCTTTTTAAGAATATTAAAAAATTATTTAAAAAAAAAAAAAATGATTTATTCATGTTTTCTATGCATTTTTATGTGGTTTTTCATGTATATAACTTAAATAGCAATAGTTTTAAAATAGCAAATATCTAGATATATATAAATAAATTTAAAGTCAGAATACTTTTTATTAGTGGTTTAAATTAAAGAAAGTGTATTTTAAAAAACGGGATAATTTTGTTAAAATATACCATTCAATTCGATAAATAACGTCAGAGGATTGCAAAAGAAATATCATGATAAAATACTTTTAATACTTTTTATGTAAATTACATTAACATTTTTAAAAAGCAAACAACAACTTAAATTTTTTCTAAGCAAAAGAAGCAATGGGAATAGAATTATTCTTATCAATTGATAATTTCATTTCCGGTTCACTAAAGAAGTGAAGTTGATTTGGTTAAAACTCATTGATTAAACAGTTTTTCGAAATTCATATATTAGAAATAGAAAGTCCTTATAAACTTAATTACAGAAGCAGGATAAAAATAAAATTTGAATGAAACTTTCCGCTTTTATTAAATATTTATGCATAATAACGGATGAAACATTCATTACGAATTTCAAAATTTAATATTCTTCTACTTTGGCTAGCTCTTGAAAAATGCCTTAGTTAATTTATTAATAAAATTTTGTCTAGGAAAGCAAATATTAAAAAGTAATGCGATTTAAGCAAGACATATTAATTCTCAATCCATGTTTGAGTTTATTGGAAAATGATGGGTGTACGTCATTATGGAATACCGATATAAATAACAGAAGGATCAAAGTGATTGAATAATAAAAAAAGTGAAGAAACTGAAGGAATTTAATTTATTAAATCCCCGTCTTTAGAGAAAGGAAATCTGATAAAAAATTCTACATGCAACTAAGCTTTCTTAGGAACTCTTATTTTCATTTTTACACTTTAAATTTGTATAAAAGTTTTAAAATACTATTGTGAAATTTTAATATAATTTCATACTATCGTTCTGATGCGAATATAGATTTAATTATGATAAAATAATTCTTTATTAATATATTTACTAGTGGAAAAATGTTAATATTTCTAAAAAGTATATACGTTGTTTTTCAAATAACTTGTATATACTTTTTGTAACTTGTATATATACATAATATTATTTTATTATTTATATATAATTATTATTATTATTATTTATAAAGGATTATTCTTTATATATGAGATTGTTTATCGACTGTTTCTATTAAAAAACACAACAAAAAAGTTTGTAAGTTATTTTATTTAAAATAATCCTATTATCCATCATTTAATTACATTAAACCAGAGTTAAGAAGGTTTTAAATATTTTTGTTTAAATTTTGATGGAGTAAGTTACAATGTTATCGACTGTTTCTATAGAGACAATTGTTATATAAATGTTATAGACAAATCCCTTTATTTTGAAGATAATATGTTGCATATCGAGTCAATATTGAAATACTAATTGAAATATTATCTAATGTCAAAAGAATAAAGATAAAATGTTGAAAATTTGAAAGTTCAAAATATTGAAATCAATTAATAAAACTGGTAATATATTTTACAAACGTTTTTATAGGTGAATTTCGTTGTTTTTTCATTGTAGTCATGTTGCAGTTTTCAAAACTATGGTTATCATAAATTAAAGCACTTTTACAACCTAGTTAAAAATACAGTTCTGTAGTAATTTATTTGAATTCAAATTAGCTTGAAGACTAGTTTTATAGCCGTACAATATGCTATTCACTATTGACAAAACTTTCAAAATAATAAACTAATAAATTTTAATCTACGATTCTCGAATATGACACAGTTTATAATTACATGAGTGTATTGTATCCTGCATTGCTATTGGATGTGAACAAGGAAAAAAGGTGAATAAATTGTCGTGAAATAAAGTCAGGCTTTCAAATATATTCTGTTTTGAGCTGTGTTTTGTGACAATGTAATTTTTAAAAAGAATGAGGAGGAAATGATTAAGTGAGCATAATCTTTTTTTTTGACATTGTTATTTTATGCGTTTGCCTTCATGCTTAAACAGTAAAGATATGTTTAACTTCAACGAGATATTAATGTATTTTGTATTAAGTAGAACAGAATAAAAAGTTTGTATATATATAGTTAAAATGGAATTTTTGTCTACCTACTGAAAATTTGACATTTGATTTTATACCTGATGAGAGTTATTTCTTATGGGTATCTTCTACCCACCTTATAATCATTAACTGATATCTCTTAATCATGTTATAGTGGTTTCATAGTGTATTTATTTTTGGCATAGAAGTCAATAAAATTTATCCACATAATTAAAAAATATCCATGTTGCCAATTTTTAAAAACAAAATTCAATTTAAGCAATTTATCTTTTTATTATGGTACGATGTGCATATATTGTTGATTTTATGATTCGCTCCAACTTGAAGTCGTTAGAAAATGGAATTGCAGAGTTGTAGCAAGTTCAGCGCTAATCAAATAAAATGTAAGGAATCCAATACACTATATTCTCATTTTGACATCTCAATTTTGAGTGAACGCTCCCGAGGGAGCCAACACCATGAATTTTTGGATTAAGGGTGTTCGTGCCATCTTCCTGGAACCTAAATGAAGAACTATGTTAACTGTGGATTTATCATACCATTGTCATTTACCATGTAGTATATACATTTTATTTTTCGGTTCTGCATGATTTATCGTGTTGGAAGCTGGTATACCTAGACCAGTTCTTTGTCTATCAGAGCAAAGATACCCCATACGGAATACAGAAAGCCCCCTTACTCGCAATGTGCACAGTAAATATTTTTATACTAACATTTAATATTAAAATTGGATAAGTTAGTTTACTACATATTAACATTAATACTATAAATTTTTATTGTACGTATGAATTATCAATGAATAGTAGAATTTCTTTAAAAAATCTGAGTTAGAATTAAAAAAATTATATTTAAATCAAATGGATTGCATGTTTTTAAATTTATTTAATAAAAAACATTCCTCAGATATCGAAATATCCCAATTCTGAGTTTTGCTATTGCAAAAAATTATCTTTTAATTAACTGCAGCAAGAAGGATGTCATCTGGGAAAAGGAATTCAATAATTCCACATTCTTCAATTTCTTCATTTTCTCTTTTGTAGTAAGAGCAAAAGAATGATCCAGGGGAGGGTGGGTGCAGTTTTCCAATTTTGCTTTGTGCCTCATCTGGGGAGCAGGGGCTTGCTGAAACTTATGTCAGTCCTAACGACTGCACGTCCCACTCCCTTAAGAGGCCCTAACGACCGTCCAACCATTAGGAATTGCAGGGGCTGCAGAAGAACCATGGAATCAATAAGGTTTCTGGGGGGATTGGCAAAGAATTTAAGTGTCTCTGTGATCCCCACTAAAGTTGGGGTGAATAAGGCTAGCTCTCACTTCAGCCCCATTGTAATCTTCGTTTCTATCTCTGAAAAGTTTTCAAGCACTGTGTAATCCATTTTGGGTGAAAAGATTGAAACTGTCGAGCTCATCCATTCATCTTTATTTGAGAGTTGGCTGACTTTTTACCCATGGTGTGTGGGATTACACTCAGAACTGTTATCTGAAAAAAAAAAAAGCAGATTTAAAGTAGGCTTCAAGAGAAGATAAATGTAATACGTCTCAATCTACCCTTATTTGAAATAAAATCAGTGGAACGCCTAACAGTGCCATGGTAAGAAAGTTAAAAGAATCTTTATTAGATCGCAGGAAAAAAATAATCTTATATTAAGAAACTAAGTCTAAAAAGCACGAAAATCTACTTTTGGCTAAAAGGATAAACATATGAATTCATCCTCATTTGGATACGACTGATATACCTCCTTCCTTAACATGGCCCCTTCACGGCAATGCTTATCGAGTTGCTAATCAATCATTTAACTCAGTACGCTATCCACCAGATTGCCAACGCACTCTTAATATTTAAGAATGATGTAGATTTATTAGAAATTTATTTAGAATTATTTCCCAAAAAGTTCTAAATAAAACTCTTATAAATCTAAGTCGATAATGAATATTAAGGTTGCTTTTGGTAACTTGGCGGATAGCGCGCTGGGTTGGTAAACAAAATAAATTGGTTGTAACTCAACAAGCATTGCAGAACTGATAATGTATTAAGGAGGGAGGGAGGAAATTTTATTTAAAATTATTTTCCAAAAGTTGTGGTAGTATTACTCGAGTCCGTAGCATATCTTCAAGTTACACGTTCCCCTTGGTTAGTGTTAAATGAGTAACAGCGGTGCAGCCCTTTCTTATGGCATGAACATTAGCTGTCTCTGTATTGCCGCAGTATTGGAACAACATTATCCAAAAGTTGAAAAAATAGATATAAAAAAGGAATTCCAAGGAAAATTAAAGAATGGATTGTTTTAAATCAGCTTTGCTTAACATAAAATAGCTGGAATGCCAATATTGAAGGAAAGTAATTACTAATTCATAAGAGATTGTCGTATTTGAAAATTCCTATAATTCAAAAACTTTACCACATATACATAGTATTTTATATTAAAATAATTAGAAATGCCTTATAGAAGCAACAGAAGTTTAGTCAGATCTGCGGGTTTTTATAAGTGCTTTTGTCCTTCAATACTCAGTAATCAATCATCTGTCATATCTTCTAGAAAGAGTTATCGGGGCTATTGCTAATGCAGTCGTATCTTTAAGTGTTTGCAATCTTTTATCGTGTCACAGTACACAATGTTCTTGATATATTTCACATAAAAGTACATTTGCCGAGTTGTTTCTATGATTTAAGGAGGCCAGAGAAATGGATCGTATGTGTGAATCCAGATATTGATAAATTTTTCATTTTCTTCCCAGAGAGAATGACATTAGTCTTTTAAATGAAATTGTATAATATCTATTTTGCCTTTCTGAGTTTTCCAATTATCGAAGTACATGAATTAAATGATAACGATAAAAATGCATAAATGTTTTCTTCTGATTATGCACAAAAACACAGAATAATTATATCATGGAGTAGGACATTCATTGACATTAAGATTTAGTAGACTATGACAGAGAAAACAAATTTTCACTCTACATTTTAACTCAAGAATAATGTGAATAAATCTTTCAATTTTTGTTTCTCAAAATTATCATATCAGCATGATATTTGTTCTTATATAAGAAAATTTGCTTACAAATTCTTTCAAATTAAAGCTTTGCTTTTCTGTAAGAAATTACTCAATCTTATCTGCGTTATATTTTGTTATAAACATATTTCCACATAATCTGTTATTTGAATTATATGTTGTGATATAAAAATTTAAATGGTGCCTTTTAACTTTGGAAGAATATGTTATCTACAAATGCATTTTCTAATATATATAAAAATACAAAAGCAAAAAGAAACATGTCTTTATATGTCTTTACTTTAATTATATTGCTTTACTTTTTAATATCTTTATTAATCTCGTTTAAAATTGTACTTATCTAGAATGATAATTAAAAGGAGAATAAAAGACCAGCTGGATATTTTTTTTAATATTGGTAGGCCTTGTGATTCAGCGATGCATGCCATCCTCTAAATTTTCCCCAAACATACTGTATGTGAGGAAAATACATATAAGTAAAGGTTAAAGGGTAACTGCTTTTCATTTGCCGATTATGTGGGAAAAACCAGGAAATCTTCTACCATGCAGCCTGATTACCTGCAGCCTGTGCAAAAATATGTTTTATATGTAGATAAAAAGAGTTTTGATTTTCTTCTATAATATGTATAATTGTATGGCAATTATTCTTAAAAAGTCCTCGCTGAGGGTAAGGTTTCATCTCATAACCCGTTGTTGGGTTGCCCGTGGCCTACATAAGTAAGCCATCGATATTTAACAACAAAAAAATCTGGTACAACTAGCGTGCAGAACAAATTATACAAGGATGGCGTTTGTTTCTTTCATTGCTTTTATAAAAGACGTATATCGATGGCGATTGTGAAAGCAGGAGTAAAAATCTTACATCAATAGTCCAGGATTCAAAGTAGGTATTTTTCTTGGTTTCTTCCCAAAGAGATGAACAAATGCGAGAAGTTATCCTAAAAGTCCTTTCTGAATACAATATTAATTATTTATCACCAGTCAAACGGATGTTCGTAAGACACATAAGGGAAATATAAGACCGATGACGTATACATGAAAAGCGATGACGATTCCGAGTGACCATTCTGTGGAAGCCATGATAAATCTTTAGACCTGGAAGTCCGGGTCTTCCTTCAAGGAGGGATTAACTATTCAAACTTAGAATTGTTTCTTCAGAAGTATGATGTAATAATTTTGATGTAAAATATTTGAAAAGAACCACATTAATAACCGTAAGTCGGTTTTTATAATTTCAAGAATTCATTTGTTTGATTTTCTAAAATGTTTACTCTCTATCGTTTTCGTTATCTTGTTCATTGTTGGATTTGGAGTGATTGATTTGTTTATTTCCTTTAAATAAGAAAATTAGATAAATTACTTAAAAATGTTAAGATTCTACAATTTGATTTAGCATCAACCTTAGTGAGATTATTTATTAATTTCAAAACGGTTCGTATAACTTCTAACATCATTCATCACAAGAAGATTTATACTGCCATCCAAGATTGTGCTGCTTATTTCGTTCATTTCACCTTCAAATAGATGCATGGAAAACACATTTTCGTACATAAGAAATCATGGTTTCGTATTATATACGATTTAGTTAGAATATTGAGGCTCTCTCAACAATGAATGCCGAAGCGAAGTCTTAATATGGAGTGACCAATTTAAATTCAGCATGCCAGACAAACACGCCAATGGATTTGTCTTGAGTTAATGATATCACAGGCTAGACCATTTGCGTCGACAGAAATCATTCGAGTTAATCAAGATTATTCCTCTGCACCATTTATTGTTGAAATGGGATAAAGGGATCACAGCTCAATCAACGGTTTTGAAGGTTTTGAAATAATAGGAATCTTATTGTTGTTTACTTTAAAATATATATTTACAATCAGAATAACGAATAAATATTTACGCTTCCTATAATTACAGTAATATATATTCTAAGACAGGAATGCACAGATTTGTGAAGATTGCAAAACATTTTTACTCACTGTAGTTTAATGAGCGGGCGTGGAAAAAGTATTTGGAAGTTATTTCGTTTATTCATCTTTCATTATGTGTATACGCCCATAATTACACGATTGAGTGGTATATGTCAAGGAATCTTTTTTTTTGCAATCCCAAGAAATAAAATAATTAATTCTTGAAGCAATCATTCGTCGATGGCTAATGTTTTGATTACCAGAAAAGTTGAGACTTACGTTAAGATTGGATGTAAATAAAGAGAAGATACCAAAAACAGAGACAACAAAAACAGTATCCAGGATATCACCTTATTTTTAATTTTTTGTTGAATATCGATGGGCCTCATGTCCAACTTATGCATGTTACCAACAGTGTACTGATTGGTGATGAAGGAATAACATAAACAGGGGTACTGCATCCAGCTAGAAATTTATTATTATTATTATTTCTTTAATTTTGCTGACAATCGATAGGCCTCGTGTTCTATTTAAGCATGCTACCGACAGAGCATTGATGGATGGTGAGAGAGAAATATATTACTTTTCTTGAAGTATAATAGGGGCAACTGCCAACATTTAATATCACTTTGAAGAAAACCTGGAAAATTCTGGGGGGTAAGACGTTAACACAAGCTGTCATAGACATCCTTCAGTTTCCTCATTTCTGAAAGCATGGACTGCAATGGATGCCGTCTGCGGATTAGAACCAGCGTCCACTCTGCGCACTAGTTGTACACATTGCTACTGAATAGGTCTTAGTGAGCTATTAACAAAAGTTCTGATCTCATAGTTTGTAATATATTGGAAAACATTGAATAAATATTATAATAATTTTTTATAAATATACTAGTTATGTGTTATTTAACGAAAGTCAAGAAGCAAGCGGTTTTTGTTCAAGTTTCAATTTTTCATAGCTTTCTCAGATGTCTGTCTTCAGGATTTCTGGCCATACACTCGTTTATTATAGTTAGATCGATAAAGTACTGTATCGGTTCTATTGTTAGGTCCAAATGTGGTCTTAGGGAGTGAACTCACGAAGTAGCTGAAGAGAGAAGTAAATGTTTGACAAGCTAAAAAGGAATCTGGAGAAATTACTGCCTTGTAGACAAAATTTTCATTGAATGCTGAAATATATGTTACAAGAAGCGAAACAAAATGAATTGTTGAATATGGCTGGCAAACCGCTGTAATGTAATAGTAAGGGTGTCATAGATGACAACTAAATATTTATGACTTTAAAGGGAAATGTTTTTTTATGACCCCGCCACTTATCTCCCGGTTACCAGGTTGGGTGGTGAGTGAAAGTCATATTGGTATACCATCGAATGACTGGGGAATCACTGAAAATGATGATGTCGATGTCTATAGGTAAAGGGTAACCGACATAATGGGCTTTGAAAAATTCAGGTCTCGTTTTCCAAATCGCCTACCAATGATCCCTGCTGACACTGATACCCCTTTTTCATGTCGAATCCAATGATAATAGCTATTACTGTTTGATCCTACATGTAAAATGTAGGATTAATTGAGGTAAAAAGCTCTCTGACGAGGGCTCAGATTATCTTCCTGTCGTCCCAGCTCAGGGATGCACATCCATGTGAAGGCTGTAGATTTCAAGGTATCGTAAATAGGGCTACGAGCCACACATATACTTATATATACACATATACATACATCTACATAACATTTTAATCATTATTTTTATTGATAAAAAAAAATACTGTAATGGTTTTGTTAGACAATTTACTTGTAGAAAATATCGATAGTGGCGTTTGGCTTGCAAAATATGAATGCTTCTAATTCACGCTTTTTGTTTTATTCCAACCTGTTTCTGTAAATATGTGTTGATCAAAACAAGCTTGCCATTTTAATATATTATTTTGCCCCAACACCATCTAGTTCAATAAATAAAAAGTAATCAGCAATTTTGATAGGTTCATAGGTCCACATATGGCATCGTAAGTAACACACATAGCATCGAAAGTACAATAACATCGTAAGTGCAACAAAAGTTTTGAAAATTTTGTTTCTTGGAATATTAAATACATATCTATAAGATATATTAACCTGTAATATATCTTATAAATATGTAAAAAGAGATAAATTATGGATAGATTAAAATTCTATTGAAACACATGAAACCCACTAATATACTATTTATAGTCTTCTATAATACTGAACTTTTCTTTAACGATGTAATATGTTTCTTAATTAAAATATATGAATTCTGCAGTTAAATAATTTATTTTTTGTAAACCAAATATCCTAGAAAGTTATTTTTAAAACAAAGTACTTTCTTATATATAAATCGCTCATGGAAAATCCTGGATATTGATTTATCGTTAGCAAGCTTATTTGCTTAAAAAACAATGAATATATTTTTCTTGCCTGTCATTAAAATGTTATTTTTCACTTAACAAGCTCTGACAATTTTTTTCATTGGAAATACGCTGCAATGTGTTTTCTTTTGGATTATAACGAGGCAAATTAATAAAGAAACCCCAAATACAGAATGCCTATTATTAATAAGAGAAATCTTCTTTTGTGTGGAGAAACAATGTTTTGCACATCATTACTAAGAATAAGAAAATATTTTTCTTTTTTTTAAAAATCTTTTTTGAGCATCATTTATTCAATAACAAAGGAGACAACTAATATTGATCGCTAAGGAGCAATGTCCTTTACAGAATAAAGAGATAAATATAAATTTGTTACGAAAAAAAAATATATCGGAAAATAATTTCAGGAAAACTTACAGTTTTATATTTTATTTTTATTCTGTAAACATGTCAACCCAATAAGAAAAATTGCAGTATAAATTTTTGATCAAAGCATTAGTTGAAAGATTTATGCCCACTTCCTTCTTTAAATATTTTTGTGTGAATCAATTAAATTGCAAATTGCAGCAATTTCGCATTATATATTTATTTATTTGAATTTTGTTTCTGCATATATTTAGCCCATAAAGGTTTTAATTTAAAGTTACAGCTGACATTTAAGTGAGATAAAAAACATCAAAAGAATGTTGCTAGACCTGCACATACATAGTTGTATATTTTTTCTACTTTATCTTACATTAAACTACACTGACTTTAAATCTCCTTAAAATATAGATTTTTAGTCGTTTTCCACTGGAAAATTAAAAGATAAATAAAATAAAAATTCTAATAATATTGTAAATTTCCATAAATAAATTGTTGTGCAGAATTTATGTAATGGCTATTTCCCCTGCTCCCGCGAAAACTCCGCAAAGAATCCGCGGGTCGACATGACACATAATGCTTGCAGTATGGTTTCAAACAACAACAAAAAAATTTATTAAAACTTAATGTTGGTACAACTGCTTATCAGCCTAAAAAACAGTAAACTGATGTACCTCAATAATCGATATTACTCCCCTTAATTGAAATGACTGCATGTTACCATCTCGCCATATTCAACACCAAACTGTCCAACAGTTGATGTAAGAATGTCTATTCTCCTATGAGCATCGGTTTCAATTGTTGTTTATTCTCCAATTGATATAATCTAGCCGAAAGGCATCTTTTTCCAAAACATTCCATACATATTCTATGGGATTTAAATCAGAGGAGTACATCCGATAAATCCGATGTTGCTTTGCTTTATCATCCTTAAAAGGAAATCTATATTAATGACACCTTTGAACAGTCTTATGTGGGGAGAATCTCCAATAACAATTGCGATCTTCGTCAAAAATTGGAATTCATTCCCCTCATTTATAATAATAACTTCCCATATAAACATGCTAGGACAACTGTGGTTGTCTCTTTCCTAGATGTTACTGAAAAAAATGGTGTTTCTACCTTTTATCTGACGTTAAGGAATCATTGTGATATTCATCTGTAAAAATTCCTATTGTGTTCTTATCACCAGTTTAAGCGGTGCCACTGATGGACAGCTAGAAGATGCAAGTTTAGGGTGGGCGAATAGACCACCTTTATGAAGGCGTTCCGTTGTCGTATGCAGCTGTTAAGTAATATTCTACGCCGACTGGTATTGATTTCTTTTACCCTTTTCTTATCTGAACCCCACAAAATATTCTTACATCTGTACTTGTGGTCTGGAATATTTTCCAACCCCACGAAATGATTTTCATATAATTTTCTTATAAATTATATTAACCCAAAATGATTAACATTTCTAAGACTTCTCATGCAATTCAAGTAATTGCCCATTACAGTTGTATTCCTGTGATGGGGATGAATTGTTTGAAATACAGTGCATCGTATGAAATATATAATATATATAAATATAGTAATATAGTGTATAGTGTTGAAATATAGTGTAGTGTAGTATACACTGAAATATAATGTATATCATTTCTTTCCTAAAGATTATTTTCTTTTTCTCAACAATAATTAAAAATATTGCAATCGCGTTAGAATTTGCAATTCACTTATTAACAATTTCGTAAATTAATGTAACTTAAGAGAGATTAATCGGGATATCATTAAAATGTTTGCTTTAGCCAGAATATCTGTGGGTTCATAATGATCAGGGAGTGCTTTTAAAACAGATTGCTAAAAGCATTTCTTAATAGTTTATGCTCAATTCATGTCAAGACTTGTTATTCAGAATAACAATTATAATTAGTTGATTGTTTATTCAAATTAGCATGGATCTGATTCTAAACAAAATAAATTGAGATTGTATCGATCTCAATTTAGGTGCTTATAATGCAACATCAAAAAATAAAGTAATTTACAAAAAATTATCCACAATATAACTTCTTTCAAAAGTATAGTTAAAGTTTAAAAATGAAAAAAAAAAAAAAAAATGTTTTTTTGTTCAAATTTTGAGTTTTTATTAATTTGTGATAAAACATAAAAAATTATTACTCCTTTATTATTTTCTACTCAGTATGTGATTTATTTTTAGATTTTTTTTTCAAACATGTATAATAGTTAAGATTTTAAAAATATAAATTTATCTCAATTAATAAAACTCTCTATTTTATAGACCACTACTTAATACTATTCAAAATTACTCAATTAATTATTTTAAAATTATTAATTTTTTCAAACAGATAAATCTGGTAATAAATAAAATGAAATAATATTTTATTTACCAATTTTTAACTGTTATAAATTTTCTAAAAAGGATATAAAATGTTAAATCTTTATTCTATAACAAGTAATGACTTTGTGTAAGGTCGTCGGAAGGAAATGTTTTTTTCCTGCATATGAAATGTGGTTTCATAATATTAAATGCCGATAGGAAGTATAAACATAAAAGTTCTGTGCTATCATTTATCTGCAAGAAATGTAAAATAACTTTTTCGAAGAATGATTTAAATATCCACATCTGAGCTGATATTCCTTAAACATGTTTCTAGGATTTTCCTAATGTATTTTCCGGGAAATAAACATAAATATAAACAACATTTAAACATTTATACATTTATGTTTATTTTTTTTTTTTTATCATAAATCAGTTTTTCAGGAAATGTATACATAAAATGTAGCAAAATGTTTCTTTTGGTCCAACAAGTTTTCAAAGAAAAACAAATTTCTAATTTTAATAAATTTGTCTACGACATTTTATTCTACTAGTGTGCCCAAAAAGTAAGACCAATTATTACTTTTTTTTTTCGAAAACTCTTATTTATTTTTCCAAATTTATTTCATCGCCGTCAAAGTAATCCCCTCCGAACACAATGCACTTATGCTAACTTTTTTTCCAATCCTCAATGCAGGCTAAAAAAGTCAGCGGCAGGGGATGGCCTAATCTTTAATTTTTTTGGACTTGAGCTTCGTCAGTTGAGGTTGATGGTCACCAGAGGGCGCTTTCCTTTCAACGCGTTCTCTGCCTTCTTTGAACTGTTTATACTACTTCTAAACATTTCTTTCCGATATAGGAATGCTCACCGAATGTCTTCTGCAGTAATCTATACTTTTCCGCAAAACAAATTTGATGCAAGTACTCTGCTCAATTAATTCAGACATTTCAAAATTACCGGAATCAGTATTAGCATCTCACAAAGCCAAGCATAATCAGACACTAATGAATATTTTGACGTCAAATTTCACACAGATGTCAAGGACAGGGCCAGCAACCTAAAAGAAAAACAAAAATTAAAATTCCATAGGCCCCGGAAATTTTAAATTGAAAATTGGTCTTACTTTTTGGACACAGTAGTATTTTATTCTACTTTCTAATTCAATATTTACAAATAGTAAAGGAGCAACACATTTTGTTAGGATTAAAAATGTTTGCTTTAAGACTTAAATTTAAGAAATAATAGCATACATTGACTATTTAAAAATAGTAAATATTACCTAAGGATATCAAATGAATTTTTGACGATTGTAAGCACATAACCCGAAAGCTTTTTAAATAGGTAATATCCTTTGGAAACAATAGCAATGAAAGAACTTGGGGGTAAAAAATGTTAAATAAATACTCGCTGAAATTAATATTTACTTAGGGATTTACAAATTGTCGCAAAAATGACACGCCAGGGATGTCTCCAAATGTTTGTTCAAAAACCCAAACAGTGCAAAATTTTCTTGTTTGCGAAGATTCGTCTATAAGAATTCAACTTTCTATTTTGTACAGATTCTGGTTGCAATTGTTAGTTTCAGTGTTTGTGTTATACTGAAACACAAATAATTTTATTTATCTAAGATAGTTTATATAACTTTCCTTTAATCTTACTTTAAATAATATTGTTTGTTAATTACATTTTATCAATTAATTATCATAAAAGTTGAAAAATTATATTTTTTTAGAATTCATTTCATCTAATATTAGCTGAAATTTAAATTTATGTATTAAAGATTTAATATATGTATTCGGCATTAATTTCTACTTCTCAGACTTAATTCCTTTTCGATTGAAGTAAGAGCTAATAAACTGAATATTTACTGAACTTTTTTGAATCAATTTTAAAGATATTAGTTAATTTAAATGAAACTTTTGTTGTGAAATACTTTATCCAACTATTATGCATGAATAATATTGGACTTTAAACCAATTTAAAAAAAAAACTATATTCTTACTTTTTTTAATGAAAGAATTTTATTAAAAATTTACAACATTAATTACATTAATTGCAACAGCGACAAATCAGAAACATATGTTACATAAGTAAATAAATAAAAGCATCCACTTTTATGAAAGTATACTTAAAGGCACATAGTTTAATATGCAAATATTTAATGTTGTAAAAAAAAAAATGTATTAATGTAAATAAAATTATACGACTAAATTACTATTTTTTTTAAATTACATTACATTTACGCTTTATACAATTATTTTTATTTAAGTTAACACAAATTATTAATTAAGAAATTAATAATTTTTATTAATTCAATTAAAAATAGTCGTTTCTGCACTTGGTTGATATCCAGCAAATTTGAAAAAAATAATATCTACAATGCTGGAAATACTTATAATAATAATTAAAATAAAATGTTGTCAGTGATTTTTAAAACAATCATGCCTTAAGTAATTCATTGTTTTCATTGTAAATCATTGTTTTAATCGAGATTACATGATAATAAACAATTTTTTTCAATACAAATTATAAAGAATCACTAAAATGGCCAGTGGATAGTGCGCTGCATTCAATTTCTGTCTTCCTATAGTAGCTGATTTTAAACGAATGGAGTTTGGGACAAATATGAAGTATCAGTTGACTTCGCTTGCCTACCAAGAGGGTTTTAGGTTTTTTTTCCTATACGATGTACAAATGTTGAATTCCCAATGAGAATCCCACTGGAAGGCGTAACCTTTTCTAACCAGGATCCAATTTTGGTACTTTGAAAGATGTCCACATGTGCGTTTGATTTCCTTTATTTAATCTAGATTTAAGTGTGGTTGCAAGTGTGACGCAAGTATTATCTGAACATTCAAAAAATTTTTTATCATAGTTTAATAATAATTATCTGTTATTTTAACTATAAAATTTCACTTGAACTATATAAATTTTCAAATAATTAAAAAAATACTTCGTGTTGAGTGCCTAATAAACATATTCTCGGCTTTTTTTCATTTGTTTTTAATAGTTCAAGACTTTTCTTTGCTCAAGAAAGAACACAGAATCAATCTGCAATAGATAAAATGTTGGAAGGCAAAGCCAAAGATATTTGTGCTTGATGGAGTACTTAGGAAATTCTTTATCTCTATTTACAGAATTTACATAAATTTTGTTACCCTTGAGTCCTTTGCATTGAAGGATTATTTTTCTTGCTTATTATTGTTGTGTTATAATGGAATATGGAATCAATCGTAAGAAATTTATTACTTTTTACTAGTAGACTATATTATTACCTTTAATAACTGTGTACTGTATTACTTCTAACAGTTGGGTGCATTGTTATATACCTTATATATTATTGTTATTATTGTTACTTTATATATTATTGCTATTATTGTTACTTTATAATATTATTATTTTTTATATGTTTTCTAGTTACCAGAGTTGGTACATCAAAATATACCAACTCAATCAAATTGATTTTTTTTTAAAAAGCTAAATTTTAATGCTAATGATGCAAGTGCCACTTACTGAAGGAAAACAAAACACTTTCTTGTAGTTTAATAATGATAATAACAATAATAAAAAATAATTTGTTATTTTAACTATACATTTTCACTTATACTATTTGAATTTTCAAATAATTAAGGAGAAACAAAATTCTGAATTCTTACTGTCAAGCACCCAGTACATAACGAATTCTCCACCTTCAACTTGTTGATGGTAGCTTAAGACTTTTCTTTGTTCAAGACAGAACACACAATCAATCAGCGGTGGGTAAAATGAGGATTTAACCCTTGAAATGATCCTTGCGATGAAGGATTATTTTTGTGCTCTGTTGTGCGATGATGGAATATGGACTCCGTCGTGAGAGACAATGAGATTAAGCTAAGCTGCTTTTCAGGAAAAGATGATGTACGGTGTCGTCTTGTCCCGAAGTTTGCTCAAGTAATTTATTTCGGCAAGCAATGGTTTCTTTCGGGGACTGTCAGAGAAGATCTTAATTCCGAAAGCTTTTCGAGACATCCTTTTGACGAACTTCAAAAATGTTGCTATGAAGCTTTTTGTTGAAATGTTGCAAATATGTAAACAATTGCATAGTTTTAATAATTTTTGTGATTTTTATATTTATTGATAATAATAAGAATGCTTCGCTGATAAATCAGTAGAGTTCACGTCAGTATTATGTAAAAGAATGTAGATATAGTGATATGTGCACATTCACTGTTTTGAAAATTAAAAAAGACTTGGAGGAAATTGTGTAAGACATCAATTAAGAGGAAAGATATATGGAAAGGTAATATTTTCCTCTATATTCAGGGCGAGATCTGATACACCAAAGGGATGTCTATTAACATTGTCAACAAAGGCTTCTTAATCCATTTTCTTCAAATAAAGTTTCGTTTCATTCAAATTGAACAGGAATTTTATTTTTATTATATGCTGTTATCTCAGAATATGACTAATTTTATCCATCATATTCTAGATATGGGAGCTTAAAACAGGACCTGAGATAAAACTAACTCAGAGTTATATACTGGGTTTGCTTTATTTAATAATAAAGCTCATATACTCAAAATGGACACTACATCATAGCACAATGCTGAATTTCAATTTAGTAATATAATATATATTATAATATTTAAATATTTGAGAAAATTTCGGGATTAAAAATGCTTAATATAAGAAATTTCCTTATTTTTAAATATTTTTTTTTTGAGTTTTTTTTTTTATCTTCTTCAGAAATAAGGAATTCATCAAAATTTATGAGATGTTATTATGAATTTAATAATTGTTGTAGCCAAGATTCCCGAAGGCGATTAATTTATCTATAGATTGCCGTAGAAATGAGAATATTTTAATAAAATGTCCTAATCTATGTAATCTATGTTAGGCAGGAAATTAAATGTATATTGTAAAAACGTTGTATTCAGAAGCCAACGGCGATAATTTGTTATTGGTACTAAATTCATTTATAAACTTTGCCACTTTTAATGGAAGCAGTATGATTCAACAAACTAATTTATTAAATAGACTCGTAAACTACATCTATGAACGTAAAATATTAGGTTAACTTTAATATATTATGATAATTATATAGGCAACAATTGTGGTGCCGAAAATGTATTAAAGCAATATAACTATCGTTAAATA
This sequence comes from Caerostris extrusa, assembly GCA_021605095.1. Lineage (NCBI taxonomy): Eukaryota > Metazoa > Arthropoda > Arachnida > Araneae > Araneidae > Caerostris > Caerostris extrusa. The sequence continues at coordinate 20,728 of BPLR01017760.1, read as the reverse complement.
AAGAGAAAAAACCAGGTAATATCTTCGAATTTCAAGAGTTGAAAAAAAAAAGAAAGAAATTAAATGATAAGACACATATGTAAAATAAAATAGAAAAAAACCTCTTCAAATAAATTACACAAGAGCTACTGTTAATAGTGTGATTACTTCCAGATAAAATATAGATGATCAAAAATTGACTGATCTCCGCAATACGATGATAGTAAGCACATTAGCCTGATGATATATTAATCATCGTAGATTGGACAAGATGTATTAATCATCTTGGATTGGACTCCGAACATTTGTAATTTATTGAAAGAGCTATTTTGAAACCACAGATAAAACTAATAGGCTACACAATTTGTATCAGATTTGTTTCCTTTGAAACAAATATTGTTTGTTATTCTTAATAAAAATCTTTCAGAAATTCATTTGTGGCACTTGTTTAATTAGACTAAAATAAACCTATTGCTTAGTGACTCTCTTTGGCAATGCTATGAATTACCAACAAAAGAAATGAATTGCATTTACCCTATGTAAACACTTCTTCTGACATAAAATAAATATCAAAGAGATGCAAAATGCATTTTATTTCACTGCCTTCGAGCTAATTTCTTTTTCGAATTCTTGTAGAATTCCTGTACACCTCTTATAGTGCATAACAAGAACTTAGTTTTGCTTAAATAAAGACACATTCTTCATTTTTACCTTTTATAATACATCTCAAGAATTCAGTTTTACTTAAATAATGATACAATTTTCATTTTATACGTTCAGATGGAAAAATGTCCAAATATTTTAAAAACCTTGTCAAATATATGGCCATGTTAATTTAATATTACAAGGAAAAGAAAACCACCCAAATAATTTCGAACTTGATAAAAATATATAAGAAATGTATTAAAAGAATGCTAAATAACTCATGGTCATTCAGTTATCTAGTAAGTTAGCTAAGACTTTTAGTGCACTTTCAATTAACAACTATATTCTTTTTAAGCATGTAACTAATTAAATTAATAAACATTTAGCGTATAACATTGAATTTTCATTATAAACAGCAGCATTTGATTTATTTCTTGGCTATTAACGAAACATAAAGTTTATTTTAATAACAATTAAAAGGCAAATTCTTCAATTTAATTAATTTTTATCAATAAGCAAATTATAGAATCTAATTGTATAATATAAGCATTGATTAAAGCAATTGTTTTCGCTTACATGTATGCATTATATATCTGTATAACTTTAATTAAAGATGGATTGATTAAATATTCACATCAAATAATACTCGTGATATTCATTAGGAAAGGGGAGAGGGTTGTAATTATTGAATAATCAATTTCTCGTGTATCCAGTTTCCCCCAGTTGACAAATAAATCAATGAAATACCTAGATAGAGTTTCGTGTCAAGTTAGAGTAAAACGGCCTCAATGATAAGACAATATGCGGGTGTTTGTTTTTTATGTGTGCAAAAGATGATTGCTATCTGGTTTTCTATTTTGTAGAAAATAAGTTTATGAAATCAATAAGTCAAACACATCAGGCACTAAATACGGGTATAATAAATTTTTGCCATGAATTCACTATATGTATCTCGTTTAATGAAAGTATTTCAACGGAAATATATTAATAATTCTTTTTTAATTACCTATATTTAAAGGCTAAGATTTGGAATAGTACAAGGTTTATTAATTATTGCATATCCTTTAAAAAGATTTCTAAACACTAATTTCCTGTGCTGAAATGCATGAATATGTAGTTTACTTCAATTGCTTATAAATTTGAAATCTTTCGTAGTATGAAAATTTTATAATGATGGTATTTCCTCCGTTATTTGCGTCAATGAAAGAACAATTTGTTTTTCCATATAAAAAACTTCATTCAGATGTTTGTAAAAAATTTTGATTATTTAAAATTATTTCTGTATTTAATTATTCTGTACTGCATATATTATGAATTGTATTTCTGACTCGTATATATTTTATGTATTTAAATTGCTATTTGAATTTGTTATAACACTTTAGAATACATGTGGGTACTAGGTAAATAAATGAACACAAAGCAATTGTATTAATATATATTAATATCTATTAAAATATTATTATTAATATCTTTTTTAAGTATTTTATTCATATTTTTAGACAAAAAATTAGCTTAGAAATTATATGGCAATTTCATATTCCTGGAAATTTATTAAAATACAGAAGATTGTATTTTGGGACTTGCAGTATTGTAATGCTGTCCATTGAAATAATATGAAAATGTATCTAGCAATATAAGAACTAAATGTTTTTATTGTATATTAATACTCAAATCAAGACATATAACTATTTTAGCACAATATATAAATACAGTTTTTGAGTTCTTGAATGTTTCATTTAAAAAGAAACAGAACATTAAAATGTATAGTTCTGATTTAAGTAGATATTTGCAGTGAAAATGTAAAGAAGATACTTAATCAATTCAAAGTAACGTGAAGAAAGTGAAGAAACCACGTCCCTTATTATTTTTAATTGAAATATTTAAGAAGGAATATTCTAAAAATACATTTTGAAAATGTAATATGATAAATAATTAAAATGAAAATATATGTTTAATGTTATATTTTGCAAAAATTAATATTAAGTATCAATACATGATTCAACAATAATTTAGTTTTTTCGTTGAAATTTAAAATATGTCTTGAAAAAATCTCTTAAATGTCTTTTAGCATTAATTTGGTTTTTCCAGTTATATGAATTTCAGAAAACTTCTGAAATTGAAGCTTTTTGTTTGTAAAATAATAGATAAAAATAGACTTAAAAATTGTTTTGGAAACATAGTTAAAAGATATTTACTTAAAAATTCCTTAATGTTTGATTATGATGTATTAAGAAACTTTTTCAGAATGTTTGCAAGAAACACAAAACCAAAAACTTCAGGGAATAAATATTTATAAAATGCAATGTGGATATTTTATTTTAAAAATTACCTCATATATTGCTGAATAATTAATTTTTTCTATTTTAAAATGGAAAATTAATAATTTAAATTTTATTTAATATAAATGTATAATATATGTTTAATAATTGTAAATCACTTTATTTTAATTCAGTGAAAAATTTAACAAAACGACAAAAACTTAAAAATAATTTATTATTTTATTTTATTTTTGTTGTATTTTATAAGCTTGCAATTGAAATCCTCCATATTATTTTTAGAATACATTAAGAAAAACAGCTTGAGTTAATTAACAAAACGGGGCTTTCATATTCGTCTAAAAGATTAACGAATTAATTAAATATTTAAATTTCGTATAAAACATTGACATGGAAGATTATAGATTCTTCATTTGGTTGACATGGTAACTGTGCTTTTTAAAAATAATTTGTGCTGAATTTTCGTAAATGGAATGAACGTTAGTTTAAATTAAAGCTCTAATTAAAACAATATCTTGAAAAAAAAAACTTTAAAAACCTTTTATACATTTTAAAATTTTAATTTTTTAAATAAAAAAAAAAATATATCGACAAGAATCATTTTGTATCCAGAAAAGTTTTAATTAAGTTTTTTAGTTTGAAAAGAAATATAACTTAATTATAGAATGTCGTCCAAATTTTAATAAAGTCTGGGAGAATGCTGTTTTAAACGATTTTAAAACAATTCTGAAAGATGAAGAGCTCTCCTTCCAGTTTTCTTCTGCGTTTTGTTACTCACTTCTTAATTAAAATAAATTCCAAATACAATGTAGCTTGTTTCGAAGAAAGCTTAGCTCAGTGAAAAAAAAAAGAGTTATGACAAAAGACTTCCCGGAATAATATTTTAATCCTACAAAGATACACGTTTTAACAGGATTCGATAATCCAATTTTGCAGTTATAAAAGTTTGGTATTTGAAATAAAGTAATCTAAGAATTAGAAATTGCACATTAACACTGAAATGCTTCTTAATTTGAAAGCACAGAGTTTTATAATGAATGTAGAATTATAATTACTTCATCAGTAAAAAAAGTGAGTGGAAATTAGAATTTTATATTCCATTTACTTAATTTCCTTTTAAACCAAACTTACTTATATTCTCTAAATCTGTGTAAGACAAATTTAGTTTCTAATTGAATCAGAAGAACAAAAATTAATTTATACAACTTTCGGGTGTTTTAATGACTTCAAAGTATTTTTATAAATCTTTCTAACTTTTCGACTGTATCATTAAAGTGAAAATTAATTTGATTTGAAATATACTTCTTTTAAGTTCCATTGGTACATTTAGTTACTTTAATGTTTAAATTATGATAACTTCATGTATATTCTAATGCCACAAATGAAGGTATAAAACCTATAACATTAAAAATGGCTTGTATTGCTTCTTGATGAATTTCTCAAATGTTCATGAATTGCTAGTTAAGTAAGTTATTTTAAGTAAGTTAGTTTGTAACAATGTAATTCGTTAATTTTCCAATAGGAATCAAGCAAAACTTTTTCAAATACGAATTCATTAAAATATAATTCAGAATTATTATTTTTTGTGTGTTTCATTTACAAAAAAAGCATTCTTTAAGATTTAAAAGTGTATTGACAACTTAATCAAAAGATATTTACTTAAAAGTAAAAATTCTTTGCCTATGATTTTTTTGTAATTTAAATAATACACTATGATTAATTAAGATGCATACAAGAAAAAAACAAATTCAAGATTTAAATATTTATAAAATATAATATGGATATTTTATTTTGAAAATTACCATTTATATTGATGAATAATGAATTTCTGTTTTAAAATGGAAAATTTATAATTTAAATATATATTTAATATAGATATCTGATATATGTTTAAAATGTGTGAACTACTTTATTTTTCTTCAGTGGAAGATTTTAAAAAATCATTACAAACTTTAAAATAATTTATAATTTTATTTTATTTTTATTGTATTTTATAAGCTTGCAATTGATCCTCCACATTTTTTGGAAGGCATTAAGAGAAAAGAAGCTTACTTTAATTAACAAAACGGGTCTTTCATAATCGTATAAAAATAAAAACATTTCGTATGAAACTTTAACGAATTAATTAAACATTTAAATTTCGTATGAAACATTAACGAATTAATTAAACATTTAAATTTCGTATAAAACATTATGGATTCTTCATTTATTTACGTAACTGTGCTTTTCTTAAAACTATTTGAGCTGAATTTTTCCAATACGGAATGAACATTAGTTTAATTTAAAGTCATAATTAAAACAATATCTTGAAAAATGTATAAAACTTTTTATACACTTTCAAATTTTAAATTACAAAAAAAGCACAAGAATCATTTTGTATCCAGAAAGTTTTAATTAAGTTTTTAGTCGAAAAGAAATATAACTTAATTATGGAGTGTCGTTCATATTTTAATGAAGACTGTGAGAATGCTGTTTTAAACGATTTTAAAACAATTCTGAGCGATGAAGGGCTCTCCTTCCAATTTTCTTTTGTTTTGTTACCTCTTTCTTAATTAAAATAAATTCCAAATACAATGGAGCTCTGTTTCGAAGAAGGCTTAGCTAGGTGAAAGAAAACGAGATATGGCAAAAGACTTCCTGGAATATTATTTTAATCCTAGAAAAGATACACGTTTTAGCAGAATTCGATAATCCAATTTTGTAGTTATAAAAGTTTGGTTGAATATTTGAAATAAAGTAATCTAAGAATTAGAAATTGCATATTAACACTGAAATGCTTCTTAATTTGAAAGCACCGAGTTTTATAATGAATGTAGCATTATAATTACTTTATCAGTAAAAAAAGTGAATGAAAATTAGAATTTTTATTTTCCATTTACTTAATTTCCTTTTTAAAACCAAACTTACTTACATTCTGTTAATATGTGTAAGATAAAATTAGTTTCTAATTGAATCAGGAGAACAAATTAATTTATACAGCTTTCAGGTATTTTAATGACTTCAAAATATTTTTAAAATCTTTTTCTAACTTTTTCGACTATGTCATTAAAGTAAAAAATTAATTTGATTCGAAATAAACTTTTTTAAGTTCCATTAGTGTATTTATTTACTTTAATGTTTAAATTATGAAAACTTAATATATTTTCTAATTCCAGAAATAAATTTATAAAACGTATAAAATTAAAAATGCCTTGTATGTTTGTTATGATATTCTAAATTGTTCATGAATTGATAGTTAAGTAAGTTATTGTTTGATACAATGTAAAGCTTGAATTTAAAATTAGGAATCAAGTATAACTTTATTCAAACACGAATTTATTAAAATATCCGTAAAATCTACTTCTTATTTTTTTAAACAATGTAATTTCTGAATTTTAAATTGAATCAAATAAAATTTTATTGAAATACGAATTCATTAAAATATTCTTTAGAATTATTTTTTTGTGTATCATTTACAAAAAGCATTCTTAAACATACATTCTTATTTTAACATTTTTTATTCAAATACGAATTTATTAAAATATTCTTAAGAATTATTATTCTTTGTGTATAAAAATTTACAAAAGAAGCATTCTTAAACATAAATTCATACTTTAAAATCTTTTATTCAAATACAAATTTAATAAAATATTCTTAAGAATTATTATTTTTGTGTATATAATTTACACAAAAAGCATTCTTAATCATAAATTCGTAATTTAATAAATTTTATTGAAATACAAACTTGTTAAAATATTCTAATAATTATTATTTTATGTGTGTATAATTTACTAAAAGCTATTCTTAAGCATAAATTGGTATTTGAAAATTTTTATCTAAATACAAATTTATTAAAAATATACTTAATATTATTGTTTTTGTGTTTATAATTTACAAAGAAGCATTCTTAAGCATAAAATCGTATTTTAAAAATATTCAAAGATGAATTTATTAAAATATTCTTAAGAATTATTGTATTTTGTGTGTATAATTTACAAAAAAAAAAAAAAAAAAAAAAAACACATTCTTAAGCATAAATTCGTATTTGAAAGTTTTTTATTCAAATACGAATTTATTAAAATATTCTTAAGAATTATTAATTTTCGTGTGCATAAATTTCAAAAAAGCATTCTTAAGCACGTTAATCAATAAAAAGAAAAACGGTACTTACGTACTAACGGTACCTTGGCGACAGACTTGGCGTTTTTAAGTGTCGCCAATGGAACCCCTGCAGATTTGGCGGTTTTTCAGTGGCGCCAATACAGTAACCCCTGCAGATTTGGCGCTTTTAAGTGGCGGCAAATTAACGGCTGTAGATTTGCTGAGTTTCGACGCCATATTGTTGTGATACGAAAATGCGTATTTGGGATTTGCCAGAAACGGAGCACCATGCAATTTTATTTTTCCAGGAGCGAAATATTTTACCAAAACAACGAAAATGTCCCAATTCCCATGACATGAAACTTTATTTTGGTGAACGTAAGTTTTGGAAATGCAATTTCAGTCAGTGTGCTCATCGTGTGGGATTCGAAAAGATAACTGGTTTGAAGGAAGCAGAATTCCATTTCTTACAGCTTTTGAGATTCATATACTGCTGGTGCGAGGAGTTGACGTCGATTAAATTTTGTGAAAAGCAACTTGATATATCGGATAAAACTGTTATAGATTGGAACAATTACATGCGTGAATTATGTGTCTTGGATATGGTGAATAAAACCAAAAAAAAGGTAGGTGGACCAGATTGCATTGTGGAAATTGATGAAAGTTTGTTTACTAAACGTAAAAGTCGTTGTTGTCGTTAAATGAAGTGTTTTATATATTTTATTGTTTTGATTTTAAATGAAGTGTTTCATATATTTTATTGTTTTGAATAAAAATATTTTGAAAGCGTTTTTGATTGTTTTTTAAGTGTAGATTGACGCCACTTAAAAACCGCCAAATCTGTAACGGCGGTTGGCGCGTTTTCACTAATTGTCGCCAAGGTACCGTTAGTACGTAAGTACCGAAAAACAAATGTAGAATTATTGTAATATTGGATTCAAAATGAACTTTTCATATTCATCAAAGTATATATATTTTTAATTTGAACTTTTAAAGCATATTATATTTTGAACATATACATTTAAAGTGCAAGGATAAAATTTAGTAAAATAAAAAATAAATAAATACAAAGCACAAAAATACATTCTAATTTCGTTTGCTTAAGTTTTAGACAAAAGCAATTTCCTATCATCTTTGGATAGGAAATTTGATAAAATTTCGATAAAATTTCAAACAACAAATTTTATGAAAATAATATCTGTTTTAATATAAAATTTTTAGAGAAGAAATTAAATCATAATGCACTCATTTAATTATTTTAGTCTAGTTTACTGACTTAGAAAATTTATTTTTCTGTAGATAAAAAAAAATATGTTGCAATCGTTGGATACAAAAGGTATTACACAAAAATGTAACATTTCTCTTGGTAAGTCTCTTTACAAATACATACAATGTTTCTATTCAAATTAATGTTGTCGGGTATTCTTGTATATAACTTAACACATTAAAGAATGAAGTGGCGAAGGAAATTTACCATCCATTCAGGCCTGGATACAAAAGCTTTCGACATCACTTGTTGAGTTTCGAACTAAGAACACTTGGTTCGGAAACTCATTATAATTCAAGGGGCAAAAGCAAATAAAATCAGTCCTTTGTCTATAAATCAGTCATCAGCACAATGTACTGGCTTCCAAATTGGGCAATATCGTCTCCTAAGGAGAAGCGTAATGATTAAGGGGGGTGATAGTAGTCCTGAGTGCATTGAGGGGGAGGTATTTAATAAAATAAGAGGGCTGCGAAAGTAAAGATAAGTCAAGGCAATGGATGAGTGGAAAGTAGGGCCATAAACACTTTTATTCCCAATTTCTAGCAATGCAAAAAAGTGGAAGTGGTAAAATATATATTTAATGTAAATCGAGTCGAAAAAGAGCATTTGTCGTGACTAGGATTCAAATGTGTATCCAGAAAGCTTAATACCTATACCTTTATACGACCAATACAATGCAATACGAGAAAATAAGGCAGGTTATTAAAACTATCCTTACATATCTTATCTGCTTCAATTAGTTAACACTAATTACTATAATAATATTGCTATATATAATAAGTTCAAAAAGAGTATTTGTTTACAATATTTTTATTATGCTTAAAGGCGTAGGAAGAAATATGCATTCATGGAAAAATACAAATTTTTTACTATATCTGTATGTTTGTTTGCTTAAAGGAGGTAGATTTCAGGGGGACGCTGAGTAATTTGTTTACTGAAAAGTAGGTGGTAGAACATATATGTTCGGGAATCACTAGTGTAGTGTCTATTGTCTTGTTCTGCATTAGATCGAATGCATTTGAAAAGATAATAGATATTATTGAACGTTTTCATGGCTTTCGTTAATAACTGCTCTTGAGAAACATCTAAGATCCAGGGAGTATCTTCTTTCTACATAATTACTGTCACCATTTAACCAGAAAATTCCATGTGTCATCATCAGCTAGATAATGTTCTGACCGTCAGGAATATTGAAATATTTAAAAACTACATTGCAAAAATATAGCTCATAATATAAAAAAATTTAGTTCAATTATATTTGAAAATATATAATATTATTTAACGATGATCATTTCTTTTTCTTCAGACCGATATGGGCTTGCATCATTTCCGTTAATAAATGCTCTTGCTCCTCTAGGATCACGCAGCTATCTACAGTCTGCATAATTACTGTCATCATTTAACCTGAAAAAACTCCAGGTGCCACCATCAGCTAGTACAGTTCTGACCATCAGAAAATCCAAAATCTTAAAAAAACTGCATTGCAAAAATATAGGCTCTTAATACAGAAAAAATGTAATATAGTCTCAAAATATAATTCAATTATATGTGAAAATATAATAATTTTTATGTAACGTTGGTCATTTCTTTTCCTCCAAACTGTACCGATATGGACCTGCATCATTTCTGTCAATAAATGCCCTTGCAAAAACCTCTAGGATCCCGCAGATATCTTCGGTCTGCATAGTTACTGTCATCATTTAATGGAAAAAATCTCCAATCTTCATCATCAGCTTGCACGATGCTCATCAGCAGCAAGATCAATATCTAAAAATAAGAAAGTGTATTTTCATGATAAAAAGTTTTAAATATTTAAACGCGTTGTAATAATATCGATATTCTTGGCTTTTAATTCTCATAAAAACATTCATGCATAGCAAAATATTAATTTTAATGCATTTTTATAATTTTTATTGCAAATAAAGAAAATTAATTTATTCTAAAACAGTTATTAAATTAAATTAAATTTCCTCTTTTTTAAAATGTAAAATAAAATACGTTAAAATAAATATTTTTATTGGAAATTCAAATTACCATGCTATTTAACTTCAAAAAAAAAAAAAAAAAACAATAAAATTGAATAACATACATAAAAAGGCTTTAAATAGATTTCTAGGAAATGAAATATTAACTCCTACAATGAATAAATAATCATCACTGATCAAAACAATTTCATTCAAATACTTCTTAAATGATAAATGGAACAATAAATGTTATTTAGGAGATACTTAATGTAATTTTAATTACATTGAATCTTTTATGTTTTTAAATATCATTTATATTTTATCTAAAATAGTTTCAATAGTTATTTAGTTACAAATTTTATGTAGACAATGTATATAAATAATGTTATAATAATGTATATAACTAATTTTTACTATGATCAACGAATGATTTAAAAACACATTTTTGTGTATATCTTATGAATCACATCATATATTTTATATCAGTTTTTTTGCAAAAGAATTCATTAGGTGTATACATCTAGGTTATATATGGTATTTATGTTTATATTTGGTATATATGTTAGGTTAGGTTTTTTATATTTAAGTTAAAAAAAATAACTAAAATACTGCACTTTTTGAAATGTTTATGAGTTCAGAAGTTGCTACTACTATGGATTGCTCATATTTATTATAAAAATAACAAGAATTTTAAATTAACTACGGACTACGGAAGAATCCAATACTTTTATATGAGTTCTTAAAAATTGCCATTGCTGACAATTTTTTACCAAAATTTGCGCAATTAGAAATTTCTAATGATATCAAAAACAATAATGTCAAGTTCGTAAAAAGTAAAAGTATTTTATGCATTTTTTTTAATAATTAAGAAAATAATATTCAATATTATTCAATAATATGTAAAAATAAATATACTGTCACTATTGTAATTTTTCTTTATTATCAAACAAATGATGGTCTGTGGGATATTTATTTAAAAGGAGCAAAATTTTAATGAAAACGTTTTGTAATAATATGTATGAGCTTTTTATTACAAATTTTCATGATGATTTTTGCACTGATAATATTTATATATTCATTCAAAATTCTTTTGTAGCATAATGTATTGAAAAATAGAAATTATTTTCCTATAAAAATACATATTAAGGCTTGAAGGCTTGCATTAAGGCTTGAATAATATATAAATTAACCCTAAATAAATGAAAATACAAATCAAACCATTGCTAATAATATAAATGGCAGCTTCAATTGTGAATGTTAAATTTTGTTAACACAGATTGTGTGGTAATGTTGTTGGTAATTTTGACTTCAATAAATAAATAAAATAATAAATATAAAATATAATTTTTTATAATTTTGACTCGATACTCACAGACAATCAGTTGTTTGGTAACAAAGAAAAAAAAATTGCAATAGGATACTTTTGTAATAAATATAATGCTTTTCCTATTTTAAACAATACAAATAATTACATAAAATAACAATAAAATGCTTTCCTATTTTAAATCTAAGTGATAAATTACTTCAGTTAACATTTTGGTGGCATTAAGTCTTGAATGTAAATTAACCCTAAATAAATAAAAGCAAATACAATTCAAACTATTGATAATAATATAAATTGCAGCTTCTGATCTGAATTTTGAGTGTGCATGATGCAAATTGTGTGGTAATGTTAGTGTTAATTTCAACTGGAAGGTAATGGTTGGAATTGGTTCTACTCAAAAATTTCTTTTGGGTTGGCATCTCTGTGTAATGATTCGAAGACATCGTTCATTTTTAATTATATCCATTTAATATTTTAATTCCGGTTTAAGTTACAGATTATCTGTATATGAGAAAAGCCGAAGTAGCCTGATGGATAGTGAGCTGAGTTCGTAACTCTACTCACTATCGAAACTAAATTGAAAACTTCCGTGTCTATGTCAGGGATGAGCACGGCGAATGTACGGAATATCCATCTGTTGGACTACAGCAAAAACAAAATTGGGAAAACCTTTCAGATGCTATCTAACTGCGGTGTTAAACTCTAGGTGCAGTGGAACAGTCCCCTCCTTGTGTGTGGCCTGGGTAACGCTGCATCCGCTGCATATCTGCCATTCTAGTAGCGAATGACCGCAGGAGAAAGTGGCCAGCCAAAATAACATATATGAAAATAAATTTTGGTCAAATTAATTATTTTACTTAATTACCATTTACATAATTTTTCTATTGTCTAAGAGATGATAAAGATCTTATAACCAATTTTTAAATATGAAATGCAAGCAAAACCTGAAATATGAAAAATAATTACATATTTTCAAAAAATATTGAAAAATGATTTAATTGTTTTATAAAACTATCTATTACTGTTATTAATTATTATTAAAACTATCAAAAGTTTTAATTATATTTTCTTTATATTATCCTTTTGTTTCACTTAATTATACTAACTATAATTTCTATCATTATCTTAAAAATATAATATTATATCGAATATCCATCATTTTAACGGTAACGAGTGGATAAAATGACTACATATATGCCTTCGTATTGGAAATACGGTTTTATCGATAATGACTACCGTTAAGTTGAGCGTACATATAAGTTAATGATGCGAATGGTTAAAGGGAAAAAATATTAAACCCTCTCCAACATTCAACCTCAAAAATGTCTTTAATTAAATGCACTGTAACCATGACAACAGTATGCAAAGTATTGGTTTCATGCTCAGCTGAGTTGAATACTGTACAAATATTCACAAAAATCTTGCTCACACAACTACCACATGTGAATGAATGTACGATCGAATATTTTAAGATATTATTTGGCGTCATACAAATTTACGACTTTGGACAGGGAGATGCTGAATAATTCATCAACTGGCGTGGATCGAAACTCTTACATCACGCTGGTACAAAGCAGATGTTCTGGAGGAAGTTCGCTCTAGTTATTCATTATGCATAAAACTTTCGAATTTTAAAGGTATTGAATTTCAAAATCCATCATTTATTGACAGCAAAGGATGTTTATGTTTAAATTACTGCTACATTGCTAGAAATGTACAAAAAACTATATAATTTGCTATCCTAAAAAAACATTGTTTTTTTGAAATGACAGATGCTAATTGTTTTTGCAACCCACTAATTAAAACTTTTAAACAATTGAGGAAATAAAGATGTTTAATTAAAAACGTTACATTTGAAAACTTATTCAAAAGTTTTTTTGCTTGAGTGTATGAAGTAAATAGTTCTCTTCAGCATTTATTAAACACAAGGGTTCTGTGATTAAAATAATGCCACTAAAATCCTCAATAATTTGTGAATTCCAGAATTTGAGCACAGTTGCCATTTTAAATATTTATTAATTCATTTTTATGTTCTTGGGGATACTTTTTAAAGTAACCCCAAGATCATAATTACATCATAATAGGGAATAAATGTTAAAAAACATAATAACATCATAATAGGAATAAATGCTAAAAAAACATAATAACATCATAATAGGAATAAATGTTAAAAAACATAATAACATCATAATAGGAATAATTGTTACAAAAACATAATAACATCATAATAGGAATAAATGTTAAAAAACATAATAACATCATAATAGGAATAAATGTTAAAAAAACATAATAACATCATAATAGGAATAAATGTTAAAAAAAAACATAATAACATCATAATAGGTTAAAAAATAAATGTTAGAATAAATGTTAAAAACATAATAACATCATAATAGAATAAATGTCAAAAAGGAATAAATGTTAAAAATAATAACATCATAATAGGAATAAATGTTAAAAAATATAATAAAATCATAATAGGAATTTTAATTAAATGTATTTGCTTACATTTTACAACTAAACAATAGAAAGGACAACAAAGAAGATTCACCAAGAAGACATCACAGCAAAATTTCCTATACAAATTAGTTTGGAAGAAACTTGAAAATACTTAAATTTAAAGGGGTAATAAATGATTAATTAGTATTCTAGAGCAATACAATTGAGTTACTAAATAGTTTTTAAAAAGAAAATTTGTATTCTATAATATAATTTTCCATAGAATTCTAATACAATTGCACATTTTGACTTTAATTCATAGTATTATATAAATATAATTTTCCGATCTGTATGAACACATCAACATTTTAGAGAATGTACAATTGAACTTGAAAATTCAAGGTGGCCATTCGAAGGATAGCTACACATTTTCAATCAGAGAAATACAATTTAACAATGTTGGCAGGAACAAAAAAAGATAACAAATGAAGAAGACAGTGGCTGGTGAAGAGAGAGACAATAAAACATGAAGACAGAGCGATCACCAGAGAGGTTCTCACACTACATATCGTTATCGAAAATCCCTCGACTAATCAGACATTTGCCACAACAAGGGCCATTGATAGACAAAGAAATGTATCACAATTGTCATTGCAATGACTGCCTTTACTTGTGCATCCTGATTAACGACTTTGCAATGACACTAGGTTTGGTTAGCTAGAATAACGACAATATAAGTATAATAGTTTTCAACGATGTGCCTCACTTGGAATTCAGTCTTCATGATATGACTGGTGACTTTTAATACAATAAATGTCTAATATACTAACTAGTATCTACCACACGAAACATCACTTAATTTGATAGCCGTAGGCCTTTTGTTGTTATCAACGACACCCTTACATCAATGTGATTCATAAAAATATTGTAGATATTGTCCTATATATATTATTCTATAATTTTTTCTAAAGATATAATATACTAATCGCTTTCCATCACAAAGCTTGCAACCACGAAGCGTCACTTAAATGAGAGCCGGTAGTCTTAGGTTGTTGTCAATGACACCCTTACATCATGGTGGTTCTTAATGGTACTATAGCATTATTCTGTAATTCTTTCTTTCACGTCGAAGTGGATTTACATATTATTTCTCAGCATCAGTTGGCATCGTAATATACTGATCCACGCCACAAATAACACATCAATGGACGATAAGGGGAAGAGAGGACTTCTATAGACTTTTAGGGGTTATTCGACTATGGCCAAAACCTTCTGATCACCCTCACCATGTAGCTTAACTATCAATGGTTTTACACACGTTGTCACAACTGACATCGATTTCCTCATTTCTGACAGCAGTGATTGAAAGATTTGTACCAGAGTTCTCCTGCGCGTTAGTTACACCTGTTATCACTTTACTACGAATCAGGCACGGATTTAGAATACAATAGGATAATGTAAGAGGCTGCACACTGAAAACATTTCTACTTATTGTCTCGTGTTCTTCAATCTTTTCTAATCGCTTTACACATAAATAACACACATTTTTGTTCCATTTGGAAAACTCTTTATTAGTGTATCGTTTTATTATTATTATTATTATTATTATTTGTCTTAGTGAAATAAAACTTATTGTAAATTATTTCAATAGAATCTAATAAAAAAAACTGAATACTCCAACTATTATAAAAATGTATAATATCATAGAAAGTAAATATTTAGAGTAATTAAATAACATTACAATTATAATAAATTAAAAAATATGTATGTTTATTACAAAATATAGTATAGCAAAAACTAAAAAATGTGATACAATAGCATAAAATAAACCCCAAGCATTGAAATTAAAGCATAATAATTAAAATTTAATTTCTGGGGAGTAATAACTAATTCTGAAATTTGCTTTACGATTTCTATTAAAATTTACATAAATAAATAAATGAAATTTTTCTACGAATTAAGCAGACATAAAAGGGTTAAGATTTATTCTTAAATTTATTATAAAATTTTCTGATGTAAAATTTTATTTTTACCGAGATTTTCTGATTAAAAGAATTTCTATAAGTAAAAAAAAAATCACCGTTACTGTAAAAATTCAAAGCAGTACAAAAAAAATTGCTTATAAAGGCAATTTTTCCCAATTATTTATACATTCCTACTACAGCAAATTTAAAACTTCAAGAGTCTTAGAAACCAAGGTATTGAAAATTTCTTTTCACGTACAACTTCAATGGGTATATAAAATAAATAAATTTAAATATATAGTTTAATTTTTTTCTTTTAAAATGAAATAACAAAATTCCCTGCGGCAATCATACTGATAAAAAATGTTAACTTTTCTTTCAGCAATTACTAAGTCGCAAATCGAAGGTAAACTTTTCAGTACAAAATCTGTTTTAGAAACAGACTGAATGGTGGGATTGAGAAAATACCAAACACTATTTTAACGGAATTGTTGCCTTGAAAATGGGTTCATTCAAAGCGAAAAAAAGATTTCATCAGTAGCAAAAAAGAAACTTCTTCCGTTTAAGGTGAGGATGTTTCCTTAGGGAAATATATCTTTCATTCTTGAACTGTGCCTTTGAGATTTTTATACCAGATAAAGAGTTAAGTATCGATTTCAGGAGATTAAATGAGACGAACAAAAATAATAAAATAAATAAATAAATTGAATTGCAGTTTATTGCAAATATTCCTAAGGTTATTTGAATTTTGAGCAAAGTTGCATTCTACAATTTTTCTAAATTCAAATTATTTTTTTTAATTATAATGCTATTTTATTCTGTAAATATTGGAAAATTTTTTCAGCTTAAAAAAAATAATAAATTATAAATATTTTTTTAATTGATAAATTTAAAAAAAAGATATTTAATATTTATTTCATTGTTTATTTAATTTTGTAAATCTTTTCGTAGTAAAAGGATAAAAGGATTCCTGATTTTTTTATTCCGGTATTTTTTTTCAGATTCCGGTCTTTTATTTGGATTTTTTATTGATTTATCCTATTATTCATAAAACATTATGTTGGCATAATAAATAAAAAATTATTTAAAATTTTATTATATATATGGGGCCTGATGGACAGAATGATTAATAATCTGGCGCTAGATGCCTATAGGTTGCGGGTTCGGGTTCAAGTCCCGGTGGGCCTATGGGTGTTTTTAGTGGTTCAAAATTCACTCTAAATTGTAGGTCCCCG
The DNA here is from genome assembly GCA_021605095.1 of Caerostris extrusa. Classification (NCBI taxonomy): domain Eukaryota; kingdom Metazoa; phylum Arthropoda; class Arachnida; order Araneae; family Araneidae; genus Caerostris; species Caerostris extrusa. The sequence goes on along the minus strand of BPLR01017760.1, from coordinate 3,555 downwards.
GCCTACTATCACTATAAGAAAGCATTGGGCCTAGGGCTAATTTCAACACTACCCCCCGTAAAAAAAAAAAATATCTACTGTCTAGAAATCTGTCTGCAGGCAGACAGCCTTGCTCACCAATGGGACTGTGGCGCCACTGAAGATGATGATGAGCAATTTATTGCAAATATTCCTAAGGGTGGATAGTTAAGTTGCATATATTTTTATTTTGTAAACATTGGAAAATTTGTTCAGTTTAAAAAAAATTATAAATAAATTTATAAATATCTCTTTTAATTTATAAATCTTTTCGTAATAAAAATAGAGAAAAATAAGTTTTTTACTGATAGAATATTATACCGAATAAATTTTTACTGATAAAATATTATATTGGCATTATAAATTAAAATTATTACTAAATTATTTCAAATTGCATTATATATGGGGCAATAAAAATATATGGCACCTGATGGCCAGTGACTACAACTCTGGCGATCGACGCCACAGAGTTCGGGTTTGAGTTCCTGCGGTGCCATGAATGTTTGTAGGGGTTTTGGAATCCACTTTAAGCCGTAGGTCCCGGTCTGCTATGACTACTACTACACCACACCACTGTGCCTAGAGCTGAGTTGCTCCTTTACAGTTTGGGAATGATGTGGTTGAAAAGAAGTCTGATTGGGGCCTGTAACGCTCTACAGTCATATGAGACCGGGACCTACTGCTTAAAGTGGATTCTGAACCACTACAAACACCCATGGCAACACTGGACTCGAATCCGAAACCTATGGTACTCAGCGCCAGAGAGCTAGCCACTCGGCTATCAGACCTGAAGTCTATTATGAGTGTAACAGCATTGGGCGTAGGACTGACAACACTACACAGTAAAAAGAAAACATCTCCTTTCTCGAAATCTGCCAGTAGGCAGTCGACTTTTTACTTTACCCAACATGGGGCTGTGTCGTCATTGATGAAGATAATGAATAAATATATATGTTTGGTCATATAATCCACATTTGCAGTATTTCTAACATATTTGACTCTTTCTTTCAAGCTCAATTTCAAAATAATTTTACTACAATACTGATCTACATGTTATTTAGTAGAAAGATTAATATTCGATTTATTGAAAATAGACAATACGATTACTTGTTATGAACGATGGATAGACATATATATTTATGCATTTTTTAAATTTGAAATGGAATTACGGAATTTTTTTCTTTAGATATTATGTAATTTAAAATTTTAATTAATAAATAGAAAAAAATTACCTTTACATTTAAAAAAAAATAATTACGAAAATTTTTTCTTTTCTATTACAGCGTTATGTTTGAAACTATTGGACTTGACTGGTTGCCAGTTTTCCATGCGATAAGTGGCCTGCCAGTAAAATGTATTATATAAAAAATAAAACCTTGAAAACCCACGTATTTATCGAACATGTAAAATTTTCTTTTTTATGTAACACTAATAAAAATTTATATACTTTTGTAAGATTAGGCTATTATTTTCCATCAAAATTCTTTTATAATCAACGTTTTTACAATATCGAGCAGTTTACGAACAAAGGAAATTTGGCGTTATACAAGTTGCTTAATTGGATGGTTCAGATTTTGTTTTTATTAAACAAAACAAGATAAAAGAAAGGACTCACTGAAAAAAAATTATAACAATAATCCTATTGTTATAATTTTTTCAGTGATCTAGATAGTAAAAAGATAGATTATTCTTATTATTAAACGATTTTTTCCAATTTGGAGATCACTTACTATTCAGCACAATCTCTAATTTGCTGATGTCTACATCAAGAATTACAACTTTTATATACAAGCATCGTATACTGCAAGGAGGATTACAGTTTTCCTGCCGAGAATATCTTCTGAATAATATATCTTCTCTTTATTTGCGTACAACAAGGAAGAAAAAATCACTGAACTATTTGAATTAATGTGTGACCAGAATTGGAAATAAATTTGAAAGCTGGTGAATCGTTTATAACCAAGAACAAAACTTGAGAATCCCATGCATAAAAATCAAAAGATACAAAATATATCATGTAAAACGAATAAAAATTTAAAAAAGACGAAAACCACTAAACTATTCTAATTAATATGAGATCTAAACTTTAATAATTTTGAAAACTGATGACATATTTACAACTAGAACAACAAAATTTCAGAAACCCACATGGGTTAATCGAAATGTAAAATATTCCTTTTTACACAAAAAAAAAAAAAAAGAGTAAAAATAAAAAAAAAAAAAAAAAAAAAGAAAAGAAAAAAAAAAAAAAAAAACACTAACTATTCGCATAAAATGGGAGACCTGAACTGGAATAAACGTGTAAGTTGGAGAAACATTTATAACTAAAACAAACTTGAGAATCCACACACAATTCGAACTAACAAAATATGCTTTTTACGTAAGAACGATTAAAATTAGAAAAGAAGAAAAACGACTAAACTATTCGAATTAATGTGAGACTTGAAATAGAATAAAATTGAAAATGGCGAAACAGCTTTAACTAAAACAAAACTTAAGAAACCCACACATACAAATCAGACATTCAAAATATACTTTTTTAATATAAAAACGAATAAAAGTTAAAATAATTCTGTAAGACCATGCTATTGTTTCATCAAAATTCCTTTAAAGTCAATGTTTTACAATAAGGATGATCAGTTTACTATCAGTTTATCAATTATAAAAGACCATCTATAAAAAAGATCAATTTATAAAAGGATCAGTTTACTATCAAATGAGATTCGTCGTTATACAAGAGTTGATAGCAGTATGAGAGAAAACCTACTAGAAATTGCACGGTCTACGGTCATTTTATTGCGACTCCGGGCATTAGATCAGGATACCACAGTTGAACCGGATTCCGAGCCCCAACAAACATACATGCCTCAGGGGTTTCAGGCGCACCAAGACTGTGTTAACAAAGACCAGAGCAGCGATGGCCAATTGGTCACTAGGACGCTGTAGAAATGATGGATTTTTGTCTCTACTTGAATTATTTGGGTGTTATTCACCACTAATTTTAATATAACAGAAAATCTAATATTAAATTATAATCACATGAAATCTGTAGATGTCTTTATGACATTTTCCACCCAATCTTATAGTTTTTGAAACAGTGTAACAAAAGAAGAGTTTGTTGTTTATTGACTTTTTATTTGTTATTGACTTTTGTTGTTAACATGACTTTCTCCAATTTCTGGAAATGGCGAAAATAAAATAAATTCGAGTGAAATGGATACGCGCCTGTCTTTGTTGCTTAAAAGAATTTTCCTGTATGGGTAACAACCAGCTCATTTAATACTTTTGCTTTTTATCTTTCAAATGTTTCCTCTTCATGTTCTGCAAGATTGTTTTTCAACACTGCAAATTTATTTTGGCGCGAAGTGGGATTTTTATATTTTTCAAAGTAAATCTGAATAAAGCAAATACAGATTTTAAAATATTTTCTTTCATTTGCTGTTAGGGAGTAAACATTATTGTTAAAGATATTTGTTAACTATACTAAATCCATATTTTGAAAGCAACTGTTCGAATTAATGTAAGATCAGCACGTAG